>PVIR01007226.1:0-39603 GCA_004026965.1 Petromus typicus
CCCCCCCCACATACATAAAATTTGTTTCCTTACTTTTTTCAACAAAATGTTTTAAGTAAATTAGGTTCATGACAAACAATTTCCTGAAAGCACTTGAAGTATTAAGATTTGTTTCTAAAACTAGTAAAATGAAAACACACACAGACAATCATGTGAGCACTTTGATAATCAGTATGAGCTTTCCTAGTAAGAAGTGAAGCAAGAACTAATTTCTACTTTAATTCTTTTTCTTTGGGAATGAAATTTATTTGTTCCCCATCATCTCTCAAGTGGAAATCCACAGGGCAGAAAATCAAATCAGCACTTCATTCGTCATCCCTTGGACTCAATCACTGATCTGGAAAGTCAGAAGAGAACAGTGAGGTGTACTTCATGTTTTTTACCACTTCACTCGCTTCTAGCACAGTCCCACCATATTGCTCACCAATAGGATTAATACAGTGGCCCAAAGCAAAGCACCAAGGCCAAAGGGCAACACTGCTCACATCCTTTACAGATCTCAGCTCCCATCTATCACAAGAAGCAGCAAGAACAGGGCTGAGACCCCAAATGCATAAGCCAAGGGAAGAGATGGGAAGGGAAGCATTAAGACCAAATGTGCCTCCCATTAGCTAGTGCTAGAAAACACAGTTTCAACAGTTCAGCTTGGGGCAACCCCAGAGCTAGATGTAGCTATGAAATCTACTTTAAAAAGCCACTCCAGCTGATTAGACACAGGACCAAGTAGAATTCTTTGTACACACCACTGAAGACTGAATAGTTCCATACGTGAACGTCTCCCATATACATTCTACCCTGGCTACCAGGAGCTGCTCTGCACAGTTCTCCTCTGGACCACGGATGGTGAACCTTTCATAGCTTTCGATGATACAAACAGCCTGCTGCTGCGGCACGCTTGTCATGGGTTCACTTCCTCTGATAGCTGCTTTTATTTAGTTTCCCCTAGGTGATAACACATTTGGTCTACTACTCTACCTGTGGAAATGGTTTTGTGTACTCTACACACCAATTTCTAATTTTGTGAGGCATGCCTTATTCTATATTTCTAATCATATGAATTGTTGGTAGTTGTTCATTTATTCCACATTTAGTGCAAGGGGCATAGGGGACCCAAAAGAAAAATTCAGCCCAAACATCTTCATTATAGTTATCATCATTATTATAATCCAGCACATATTTACATCTGAAGTATATTTCAGTCATAGTATAAAACTAAAGAGGGAAATAGGAAATGTATAAGCTCAAGTCCCTTTCCTCATGTTTACGAGGCTGTGGCTTATACTAGAAAATGAATCATATAAAGTTGACTGTAAACCTGAATTCCTACTGTAAAATATAACAGGGATAGAAATTCAAACATAGTATTGTTTTGTTTTGAGCTATAAAAACTTCTATCAAGGCTGAACGTCTTACACTGCAAAAATTATTTTAAGGGTTAGCAAATGTTCCAGTTCGGTTATTCACACACTGGGCTGGTATCCAGAATCACAAGGGGAACTTCTGAAAAATATAGATTTCTTGGCTTCAGATGTGTCCAGTGAGTCAGCATCTGTAGGGTGTGGGACCTGACCTGCACAAAAGCTCCTCTAAGGGCTGAAGACCAGTTGGGTCATCTACCGTGAGCAGTGAATGTTATGATTAAGTATCTAAGCTGAGGACTTACGAAATGTCAAGGAATGAATGGACATATGCAGCATAATAATATTTTAATTCCATTTATGCTGTAAACTTCAGTGGTGAACCAGGCCATTAACTCATTTTGACATTTTTATGGGAGAAGATGCACTGTTAAAAGTTTCAAATCTTAACAGATTCCTGAAGCATAAAATATTACCTTAATATAATATATCTCATGGGTGTCTTCTGTCTAAACAAGAAAATACTTAAGAAGGAAGATGTGCTAAAATTCAGTTTAATCATGAATAAAAACTGCTTTCTTACTTTTGTTGATTAATTGATTGACTGATTCGGTGTTTTGAGTCAGGTAGGGTCTTGCTATACACTTCAGGCTGGTCTTGAACTCAATGCACCCCAGGCTGGTTTTGAACTTATACTCCTCTTTCTGTCTTAGCCTATGAGCGCCCGGTATACAGTGTGTATCTCCACACTGGCTTCACGTGTTAAAAGACAGTACAAAAACCTAGTTAAAAAAAATTTGATTAGTTTTATTTTATGTAGTAAATTTCTGTAGGTGGTTATTGTGCCCAAATGGCTTTGTCTCTGAATCTTCTGTTACTTGATTACTTTAGTTTCTCAAATGAGGAAAGAATTTATGTTCAAAGAAATCAAAATGTACAGTAAGTGTTCTATTAAATGAGAATCTTTCCAGACATAGTTTATATCTTGTTTAGAGCTATCAATTCACACCATAACATAAAAGGAGATTTGAATCACTCCGTTGAATGGGTGTCTTCTGACACTCCTGTAAGCACAGCTGAGTGGGTGATCAATAAATGCCTGATGACTAGTCTCCCATTAACAGTGCTCTGTGCTCTCTCGGCCCAGTGGGAACTAAAGACAGTGGGGACACAAACACATGAATTGATCCAAATCTATTTAATAAGTTAATAAAATGAAAGATGGATCTGACTCTGAACACTGTCAGCTTAACATAACTTTAATAAAGCGAGGCCAGTAGATGAGATGGATGGTACTGTGCATTCGAAATTCCACTACAAAACATTCACCTTTATTAACTTCCCTTTATTTTTGAGGAACAAGCTTGGACACAAAAAAATTCTACAAATCCTTCGGCTTTGGGGTCAAAGTAGGCAAAAGTACACATTCCCCATTGCTGGAATATATTAATTTGCCTTTAAAGTTCAGATAAATTTGAGAGCATCCAAAAACTACAAATCTTGGTGGTAGTGGGTGTGGGGAAGATAATGCTAAGGTATAAAAATTCTTTGGTTTGCAGCGGGGGACCAGGAAAGAAGTTGGTGAATGGCTACAAAGTCAGAGTAAAACAGGAATAAGAAGTTCCAGTGTGTCATTGCACTACAGGATGCAATACATGATAATGTAGTAAATATTTCAAAAAGCTAGAAAGAGTTTGAATGTTTTTACTATAGAGAAATGATAAACACAGTATTATGTTGAACCTAAACACTATGCATATATTAAAATATTAGATTATACTTCCTAAATAACATGCATATTTTATGCTTCATTTAACTAAAATGAAAACTCTTTAGTTTCCACATAAGTATATACAATTCTCACATGCATGAACATGGTCTTGGAGTAAAGGTCAAATTGCAGTTCTAACACTCAGCCATGGCAGCTGAACGAATGTGGCCAATTTTCCATATTTTCTGTAGATATGATACCAGAAACAGAGGGCTCATTGTGATAGATTGAACTTTTTTTAAAAAAATGACTACACTAGTGTTTCTGATTCCACATGTTCTTATAGAAGTTGTCACTCGCCCATCAAGACTCAGTCAGTTTGACAATAAGAATACAGTGGAAGATTGATGGTCCCATTTGACCCGGCCATTGCCCTGCTAGGTATATACACACAAGAATTAAAAGACTCATATCACAGTGACATATGTGCACCCATGTTTATAGCAGCCCAATTTGTGATTGCTACATCTTGGAAACAACCCAAGTGTTCATCAACTGGAGACTGGATAAAAAAGCTATGGTTCTTCTACAGAATGGAGTACTACTCTGCCATAAAAAATGATAAGTTTGAATCATTTCTACTTAAATGGACATATCTTGAGGATATCCTCATAAGTAAAATAAATAGGGCACAGATAGGTACATATCGCATCTTTTCTCTGGTATGAGAAAATAAAGATGTAAATGAGTCCTAGCATTGTATGTTATATATTGTGAAATAGAAAATGCTCAATGTAAAATAAGGTGAAAGGGGACAATGTGGAGATTGTAACAAAAAAGTAAGGAAACAAATTTTATGTATATGGGGGGTGGTAGGGTGGGTAGGGCTATGGGAAAAAATGAGAATTAAGTTGTGTCTTATACTGGTACAAATCCCCATTATGGAGTACAATCATGATGTGTATATTTATTGTACCAATAAAGATTAAAAAAAAAAAAAAGAATACAGTGGAAGTAGTACAGGGTAATTCCGGAGTAAGTCCTAAACAGTGACAGAGCTATGGGCTAGCTCCCTTTGGGGATGGTCATTTTCAAACTCCACCACTATAAGACTTACAGCCACATGGAAGGGCCACTAATAGTGGCTTCAGCCACAGCTCTCTGGTGATGCCAGCCAACAGTCAACCCCACACAAATGAGTGCGGGCCTTTGGAGATGATTGTACCTTCAGCCTTTTTGTCACCACACCTGTCAAGCAGAGCAGAGACAAAATGTCCCCACTATACTCCAACCAAACTCCAAATCTACAAGCAAGGGCCAGGGACACAGCTCAGTGGCACCATGTCTGCCTGGCAAGAGCAAGGTCCCAAGTTCAATCCTTAATACCAGGAGAAAAAAAAAAGAATCTAGCCAAATCTACAAGCAAAATAAATATTATTATTAGTATAAGTCACTCTTTGGGTAGTTTGTTATATAGCAACTGGGTATGTATTTAGTCTTATTCTGTTTGATCTTTTGTCTACAATTTAAATCATTTTAACTAGGAAAATAATTTTAAAATCATTTAGCAGTGGTTGCACGCATGCATGTGCACATGCACAAACACACACACACACACAGTTCTCACACCATGGATTCAGACAATGTGCAAACCTCCATCTGACTGGTAATCTACTGAATACTAGCCTTCATTCAGACCCAAATGTACCTCTTTTCCTTCAAGTTTCAGGTTAAGTATTTCGTCCAAATGATGGGGAAGATCACTAAAATACTTTGTTATTATCATAAAAAAAATCCACACTTTTATCACAGCTTATAAGCTACTGATGAATCCTCCTATGGCTTCACACTGCTCACATGCTCCTCTTTCTTTCAGTTCTTAGCCACACATACCTTCATTTTCCTCAGATATACCAAGTTCTCTCTTACCTCAGAACTTTTGTGTATGTGTGTATATATATATATATAAATAAAATATCTTTATATATAAATATATATAATATATAAATATATATAATATATAAATATATATAATATATAAATATATAAATAAACATAATATCTTCAAACAGAAACGAAAGGAGGGTTGATGATAATTGAAGAAGGAAATGAACAGCGTGACATATAAAAAGGGCAGCAGCTCTACAATCAGTCATATAGTCAGCTCTATAGTCAGGATAGCAAGTGACAAGACTGTTGCTTCTAAAATTCAGGGACTCCTTAGGTAAATATAAGCAACATATGCCCTTTAGGCCTAAAGAAAACAAGAAAGCCTAGTGATAATCAGGTGGGAAGACAAAACAGTCCTCGAAGATAAAACAGTATTTAACTGGTATAACTCTTCCAAGTTTCAGGTTACTCCAACTGTCACGATTGATAGAATGGTAAGTGTCTACATGGCACTTCCTCAATTTCCACCTCTGCTTAAAATACAAATGTTTTCCATGGCAGATTTTTTTTTTTCAATTAACTTTCTTCTAGGCTCCAAGAAATTCTGTTGGGTTAGGCTCACTCTGGAGGGGATGAAAGACAGGACAGAAGTACTGGTCTGCTCACCGATCACTCTTTCAGGGGGCTCTTCAATGAACTAATGAACCCCAGTAGTATTTTGTGAAATTTTTTCTTTTCTTTTGCTTTATGAAATTGCAGGACATTTTAGAAATCTCCTATCTCTCTAACAGCAACAACAACAACAAAATCTTCTCAAGGTATGGATGCCTTTTGCAAGAATCTGGCCTCACCAGGGAAAGTAGATATTCTGTGATCCTTTATTTCTTAGTCACAGTAATTATACTCACTAACGAAAATAAAGCCATCATTCTTATGCCATTTACAAAACAAAGGCATTGAAAAATACAAAGAAGTTGGGAGAAAGCCTCATATTCTTCCTGTGAAAACCAAAGAGAATGAAATTAAGAAAATGTCACAAAAAAGTAAGGAAACAAATTTTATATATATGGGGGGGTGGTAGGGTGGGTGGGGCTATGGGAAAAAATGAGAATTAAGTTGTGTCTTATACTGGTACAAATCCCCATTATGGAGTGCAAGCATGATGTGTATATTTAATGTACCAATAAAGATAATTAAAAAAAAAAAGAAAAGAAAATGTCTAAGAAAATATCTAGGATTACAAAACTTTTTCATGTCTACAAAATAAATTAACTTACGAAAATATTTTAAATAAAAGAGCAGAAAAAAACAAAGGATAGCACATTCTAAAAATCCAAAGATGAATCAGTATTAAAAAAACCTATCAGTATAATTCACTAAGTTATAAGTCAGAGCAGAAAAACAGTTTTATCCTCATTCTCCTTCTACTCCCTTCTGTTTATGAAATAAATAATCAATCCAAATTCTGAAAGAGAGAGAGAGAGAGAGAGAAAGAAAGAAAGAAAGAAAGAAAGAAAGAAAGGAAGGAAGGAAGGAAAAGAAACAAAACAAAACAAAAGATCAGTCTAAAAGCCAGGTCTGGGCCAGAACATAAATTGTGTGAGAATGAATGAAGGTGGGTTTTAACAAATAAGTTACTATCACAAGAATAATGGAAATCAAGTATTTCATTGTCTCTAAAGGGAGTTACAAATTTGGAAAAGAAAACTAAGCTAAACCTAGGGAGTTAGATTGAAGTCCAAGTATCAGTATGAGCTAATGGTGTTTGATACATGATGAGATGGGTGGATGGATGAATAGACAGATGCAGAGATAACATGGATGAATGGGAAGATAGACTGTTTTAATATTATAGAAAAGTATGCATGCACACACACATGAATATCTATCCGTTAGCAATGAGTAAACGTCAGAGATCAAGGATTAGTTAGTAAATATAAATATAAAAAAAGACAGAGTTTCTTGGAGAAATTGGTTTTGGGGTTGAAGTATACAAAGTAACAGAAGAAACCGCAGCCTCTTCTTGTACTAGAGAGACAAAAATGCTCAAAGAAGGAAAAGAACATCCACATAGACGTGGACTACAGTGTGAAGAGCCAAATGTAAAACAAAGTGAGCAGCAAAACAGGTCATTGTAGGCATATCTCCCAACAATGTGAAAGCTCAGGTTCATTCTGTTCTAAGCAAAAAGTACTGAGGAAGAGTAAAATCCTTATACAGTCTCAAAATGACTTTCTGCACACATGTATGTTCACATGCACAGGTTTTAAACTGTAGAAGGAGAATACAGGGAGGAAGCATGTCAGATGACACCTAATGAAGCTAACTAGTAACAGAGTAAATTGAAATCAGGCAACAGTTGTTATGATATAGTCTGACTATAGTCTCTATTCTCTCATATTTCTGTACAGAATGTGAAACCTGAATCTAATGAGGACACATCTAACAAACTAGGAACAATCTACAAAATAACTGGTCTGTAATTTTCAAAAGTGTCTAAGCTAATCAAATTAAGAGAGATGCAAGGGCAGATATGATGAAAATATCATCACACCGAAACCCAATATGTTGTAAAATTAATAGGCACTAACAATAAAAATAACAATGACTAATTATTCCATATTTGAGACTATGACACACAGTCATAAAAATTAGACATAAAAATTAGTCATAAAAATTAATGCAGCATTTTTTTTCAAAGAACTGTCCTCTCTCTCCAGACCAAGTCACATTGCTAAGGAATTCATTATTAGGTGGTTTCATTATACACACATCACCCAAGATCCTAGCTAGACATAGACAGGATGGTCTACCAAATGCCTAAGTTAATGGTACGTGTACATGTGGTAATGCTGTTGCTTTTTAGGCTGTGATAAG
Organism: Petromus typicus; assembly: GCA_004026965.1. Classification (NCBI taxonomy): domain Eukaryota; kingdom Metazoa; phylum Chordata; class Mammalia; order Rodentia; family Petromuridae; genus Petromus; species Petromus typicus. The sequence continues at coordinate 7,837 of PVIR01007226.1, forward strand.
CAAAACAGTATCCGTTAAATCAAGCACAAGAGAAAATGATGCAATCAGACATCTGGATAAACAGCAGGTACAAGGAAGCTGCTAGTATAACATAACATCCTATTTTACAGTTAACGTTTAAGAATATAAGCAGAGGACCTAAATAGTGGTGATAAGAGAATGCCACTGCAAACACCAGGAACCAGTCACATTGTGGTTTATCAGTGAGCACTATTACTGCGCAAAAGGATATGCATTCTACTTTTGGGAGACTGGCGGCCCAGTAGGTATGTTTACACCACAGGCCTGAGGAATAGGCTTCACCTCAGTATTTCCACAGCTACGTCTTCACTAGGTGATAGAGATTTTCAGCTCGGTTACTATCTTTTTCTTTTAATTTTATACATAAAATTATACATATTTATGGAGTACCATGCTATAGTTTAAAGCATGTATATATTGTATACTATTCAAATCAGGGCGTACGATCCTATTTCTCTGTAATAAAAACATTAAACAGCTTATGTTGTAGCTTTTTTGAAATATAAAGTGTCATTATCTAGAGTCACTCTATTTGTGCAACAATCCATCAGAATTTATTTCACCCATCTAACTACCTATTGACCAAATTTTCCCCATCACACTCTATTAGTCTCTGTATCTTCCAGTAATCAGTATTTTACTCTCAACTCCTCTGCAATCATATCTTTTAGTCTTATACTGTAGTAGTCATTTTGTGTGTTATTTATCTTTCTATGCCTAATTATTTCAGTTAACATAACAAATTCCACCCATGCTGCTAGAAGTAAAATTATTTCTCTTTATGACTCAATAGTATTCCATTTTACACAATGACTTCATTTTCAAGTCTCATAGGTTGATGGACACTCCATTTGTTTCTATATCTTGGCCATTATGAATAGTGATGAGATAAACATGCATGTATAGATCTTTTCAACATAGTGAATTTAACAAATTATAAAAAACTGAAATCATCAGATATCTCTTCTGATCAAAATGCAATAAACAAGAAACTAATAAAAATAAAGACTTCACAAGCAACAAGGACATGGTGGGGGGGTATTATGATCCCAAACCTGAAACTATTACAGAATTGTGAAGATGGCGGAGCTTTCACAAACTCCTCCAGTGTGTCACCGTGCTCAGTGCCTGATCCCCGGCTTTACACTGAGAAGGAGCTTCTCCCGCCCCTGTCCCAAGAGGGCCACAGTCCTTGGGAGGGAAACACTGACTGCTGATCATGCACCTTTTGTAAGGGGACTGTGCTGAACTGGGCCTCAGAAATACGGTGGAGGTTTTCACCTTTTTTTCCTGTACAAAAAAATTTCATTATCTCCAAACCACAGGCACCAGGACCACATCTGCCATGGAAAATGAAGCTGGAGATGTTAGGCAAGACTAGATTAGGAGAAGCCTTGAAAGAGGCAGCGGAGTTTAGATTTGATGTGGTGGGAAATAAATGCCCCTGGAGGCTTTCTGAGCACTGGAGTGATGCGATGAAAACAGTGATTAAAGAAGATGAAATACAAGCAGGACAAATTGAAGGGAAGGACTAGACTCTGAGAGGAATCAGTAATCCTGGCCCAAGGGAGGCAGCAAAAGCGAGGTTAATAGGAGACAGGTCTATGGTTTTATATGAATTAATTAACACATGCCCACCCCTAATTCACTTTAATATCAAGTCACTACCCAGGTTTTAAAAATTCTCCTCCTGTATTTGGCAAAGCAAATATAGACCTATGAGAGGCTGAGTATTAAAATGATAATAAAATCTCATCTCTGTGAATATAATGGTTTAACTGTCGAAGTGCCCTGCAGAGCAAATAAGCTTGATCATGAGTAAGTGGAACAGTTTCTTCGGGAGAAATGGATTTCAGGAAAATTTATATTAGCCTCTTAGATTAGCTTCTTATTCACAGGACAAACAAGCACAGTAAAAACCAAACAGCTTTGAAAAGGAAACTCATGCAGATGTAGCCCAGTGGGGACAGAAACAGTTGCTCTCCAACCACGGCTTTGGTCCAGATGTTCCTAAATCGCTACCTACCAGGGATGAAGGCTGTGCTCACAATCAAGTTTGCTTCTATTGCTCAGGACGCTCAGGTTACCCTGCTGTGTGTGAGCCAGCCTTGCCCCAACCCATGAAGGCCTAGTCCTATTCTTCAAGCCATCCTCTCTTTCAACTGGAGTTGCAATTTATAAATGGTGCAGAGATTCTAAGTCATTTGCATTCAAATTTAAATCTGAAAAGACTTTGAAGAACAGCTAAATTGACAATTTAAAAATATTTCCACAAGGCTGGGGATTTAGCTCAGTGGTTCTGGCGCCTGCCTTGCAAGTACAAGGGCCTGGGTTCAATCCCAGGTAACCACATACCATACTGGGCATGGAGACTCACGCCCAGCAGCAATCAGTACCACATACCATAGTGCCAGGTGTGGTGTCTTATGCCTGTAACCCCAGCACTCAGGAGGCAGAGGCAGGAGGATTGCTGTGATGTGAGTTGGAGGCTGAGCTCAGGGTCAGCCTGAACTCCCTCCATTCCCTTCTCCAGAGTATACATGTGGGGCAGATCTGAAGTTCCTTCTATGACTCTGGAGCTACAGACAGAAGAGTTTGGAAAATATGTGAGGGGTATATGTCAGTACGTATAGGTGTGAGTGTTTTCTGGTGACAGGTGACAACCAAAAGCCAGAAAGCTTAAAACAGGATGTCCATTTCCAGCTGTATTATACAATAAATAACCTGGAAAGCCATCTTCTCAAAATACATAGCATGCTAGCCAAATACAAATTCCCATTTAAGTGATTTAATACAATGAACTTACAAAGACCAACTCATGGGTTTGGAAATAATGGACAGGACCTATGGCCCAGAACATCCTTATCTCGGCATGAATCCCAGGTTGGTGCCCTCAAACCATCTGGGGAGACGCCATCCCAGGTTGTGCAGTCACTCCAGTCACTGCAATCAGCAGTTCATTCTGAGAAACTCACCTTCCCATGTATGACCCATTCACACAACCACAGTGCATACATGCGCTGGGTTTCTGCATGGAGAATACCTTTCATTGTGACTACAGACAAAACATTTTAAGAGAAGGGCGATCTTGGAGAAGCTTTTGTATGCTAAGAAGGAAAAGCACAAAAGCATTGTTTATGATAGTGCAGAATTAGAAGCAATTTACGTGTTCATCAGCTGGAGAGTGGATAAATGCATTGAGGTCTCTCCATTAAACTTTATACCAAAGCAGTTTAAATGAATGAACCAAAAGCTAAATTGCTGAACTAGAATGTGAAATTCAGAACTGGCAATTGCAGGATAATATACAGTGTGCTTTCATTTACTTAAAGTTAAAATGCACAAAGCAATAGCATGCATTGTCAAGAGGTGGATGTGCACACACAGTATGAAAGCATGCTAATTCAAGACAGCGCTCCTCCCTGGGGTGACAGGAAGGGGTGTGGGATGGAGAAGTCTGCAAAGAACTTCAGCTACAGCCGAAGCAAATCTATTGATACCTTAGGGTGGCCTCAAGATGGATGATGGTGCGCAGGGTTTTGTTATTTGAATCTGTTTTGTTGCTGTTGATTAAAAACATTGTTTTAAAGTCACAGATAGCAGGCTGAAGCCCAGTGAACAAATGCTTACATATTCTAGACTAAACCCACCAATACAGGATCCTTACTGACTCAAGTTCGGTCTTTGCACACACCTCTCAGTTCTTGATTTGTATTAAAATTGAAGGATTCACATCATTTGGGTCTTAATCTTGGTAATCTATTTTTACCTGAAAGATCCTACTCCCCACAGTCCATCAAGACCACATCTGCTCTGGGGGCCGGGGAGTTAGCTCAGTGGTTCCGGGGCCTGTCTCGCAAGCGCAAGGGCCCGGGTTCGATTCCCCGGTAACCACATAGCAATACTGGTGTGGAGACCCACACCCAGCAGCAACCAGTACCACATACCACAGTGCCGGGCGTGGTGGCTCACGCCTGTAATCCCAGCACTCGGGAGGCAGAGGCAGGAGGATTTTGATGTGAGTTTGAGGCTGAGCTCAGGGCCAGCCTGAACCACAAAGCGAGACCCTGTCTCCAAAAAAAAAAAAAAGACCACATCTGCTCTGGCCAGAAATAGCACAGACAGTATTTGCTTTTGACTGCTGAGCTGTTACCGGACATTATGACACTTGGGTCTACCTGTGCCTCACAGCAAAATGTGAAGCCATTGAAAGGGCGGTAGAGAGATGATCTGAACATGAGAAAAAGAGGAAAAGAAAAATACAAGAGACATAAGAGGGGAGAAAGGGGGCGAATCAGCTTGGCATGAGGAAGTAAACAAACCTATAGAAACCAATCAATTTAAGTCAGAATACTGCTGAGCATCCATATAACAAGCATACAGACTATTTTAGACCGTGGTAATAACTTGAAATGGTAGCATTTTATATCCCGTAATCATAAATATATAAGCAAACACATAGGATTTAACCTTTTTTTTTTTTTTTAGCCCACTAAAGACAAAACAATAGGGCAGATGGTACCTTGGCTCTGACTAGAAAACTCTAACTTGAAAAGATTTATGATATTCTAGAAACACTCAAAGCAGTGGTTTTATCACAGGCTCCGGTTGCACGGGTCCTCCTCCAGCTATATAAGAGGCTCTCATCTCTATTTCTTGTTTCAGACTAAATAGTTAATGGTAACCTCCAGGTCAGCTTTTCCTTATTAAGTGGGCAAGCTCTCTTCTCTTAGACAGGCTGGAAATAACCCGTGGAGTATAAGGCTGGCAGCAGATCAGTCTCTGGAGCTGAGGAACCTGTACGTGATGGTACCTTTTAGATACACTTATCCTTGAAGCCCATCCGCTGTTACGAACTGTGAATGTGTCTTTTTGTGCCACAGGAGAACTCAGATCTGCAGGTGGATCAAGAGGAAGCGTATGAACAACCTAACTTTACTGAGATCTCACTCTTCTAAGGTGGTTACTTCATTTTATCACCTTCTCAAAAAGTTTCTCCAATGAGCTCCATCTTACAGATGAGAAAAATTCAAACCCAGGAAAGTGAAGTCGTAATGTATCTTGACTTCTGAGGTGCCGTGCCAAGTCTGGGAGGTGATGCTTAAAGCAAAGAATTAGGAGATGACACCTCACCAAGTTCTGCAAGGGGTTTGGGCCCCTGGGAGGAGATGGGTGTAGGAGGAAGTAGTCACACGGAGGATGGTGAGGGTATGTAACTCAAAATCAGAATCCTTTGTTAGAGCCCCTGATGGCTCAGAAAACCTGCTTCAGGCTTTTCAGGGTCTGCTTAAATTGGGTTTTATTTCTGCTCTTCCTTCAACCCTGCAGGAAATAAAAATGAAGATAGACTTGGGAATGATACTGGATGGAAGCCAGCAGAGTGCAACTAGGGCCACTTACTAAGTGGACTGAACTTTTATCACTTCATTTTCATTGTCTACAAAAAGGGAAAAATAATACCTACACTGGCCGTAAGACAACGAGAATCAAGCCAGACAAGGCACAGAGAACTGTGACACCCTGTGGACATGAGGGTTTCTTTCTTACTTGTTGACAACACAGTGCTGTAAACTTCTACGAAACAGCCAGTTTATCTTAAAGAACCTTCCTTTGAGTATGATCATTAACCTTGGCCAGGTCATTCTTTTCTTATTTTTGCCCTCTATAAGTCAAAACACGAAAGTTCTGGCCTGTTTTGATACTTCATGTTCCTCTGTGCTGAGCCCAGGAGGACTGTTTCCAAGGTTTCTGAGTGACAGCTTAATCACTTGGAGGCCACCTTGTCTACTCTAAGAATAATCACCTCTCTAAAGTCCAACCATTCACACAAGAAAGATTTCTTCCAAGATACAATTATCACGATTCCAACCACTGTCAAATTCAAGTGTCAGAGAAAGGAGCACTAAATTTCCTACCACAGCGGAGCGGAGAGCCAGTTTTGCAGGCACCCTGCTGGAGCTGGGGATGGTGGCATTCCAACACTGTTGTGGCAATGCCAGACCGAGGAGGAAGGGAAGGCAGGATGGCAGGATGACCCCCGAGAGGTCTGGCCTCCAGGTCTGGCCCTGGTGTCACATGTGACCACTGCACTAATAAGTATCACATGCAAATGGTGTGGGTTGTGAGCACCCGCCTGAGCCCTGAGACACTGCGGGCTGTGAAACCAGCCCAGGTCCCTCACAGGCTCCCTGGCTCCCTGGTGGGTCTCTCCGTGTGTGGCTCTCAGCAGGAGACATATCCCACCCTGTGATGGTGGCAGCTGTGATGGTGGAGGGTGGCTGAGCCTGGCCCGGAGGCAGCTGTGTGCCAGCTGAATGCTCCGCCAGCCCTCCAGAAACAGGCTAGCGCTGCTGCATGGGAAGCCAGGTCTGGCCGCTGAGGTGAAAGAGGCCTGGGGGGAGGGAGGGGGCACGGCGGTGACAGATCTTCTCCTAAGGAGCAGAGACAGCAGAGATCGGTCACTTTGGTCAGAGCTCCTCACGCCAGCAAGTCCTCCTCAGGTCTCTGACAGCTGCAGCAGGTGATAGGAGAACTCACACTACACAAACACAGCTCAGACACAGCCTCGTGATATATGCCGAGGCAGTGAATTGGGCTGTGACAAGGAGCATGAGCAAGGGTGGCCTCCCTAGTCACTGTGTACCAGCGATTCATCCCGTGTCTCCAGCAGGCCGTGCCCATCGCCGGGCAGGGGCCCTGAATTCCTATCCTCTCCAGAGAGGCTGGCTCTGGTCTTGGTCAGCCAGCTTCCTTTTGTAAGTCAAGTGTTGTTTCCAAAACCACTTGCCGAGACCTTGTCCACGGCCTCCACATCAGTCTAGCAGAGCACCCTGGGACCTTCTGCTGTCCAAGATGACCCTGTTCACTGAATTTTCATTGCCTATATCCCTTTTAGATGGTTTGTTTAATGAGAAGCAACATCTGTGTGTTCACTAATCTATCCTCGGAACCTAGGCAAATATCTAGCAGATAATGAGGGATCCGTAAAAGTCGGCAGAATTAGCTAGTTAATTAATTCTATCTAGGACTGTATGTGCTGGCAGTTCACAGCTCTGGAGCACCGGGAGGATTTCCGTGCTCCTGGGTTGTTTTGGAACACACTTGTGAGTATTTCTGCATCCTATGAGCCCTTTCCTTCCTTTCCCCCCCATTAAAGTCCTGAGAGGCACTTGATTTCATGGGCATTCTCATGTGCTACACTTGGGAATACTTTCACAAGTAAAAATGATACCTCCCATCCATTTGAGTATGCTGTGATTCCAACAAGTCAGTTCTCACTTTTCTCAAATCTATCAGATGAGGAGACAAACATTCCAGCATCAGCGTGGCAGGTCGGCCACACAGGAACCCGCTCCCTCTGCTCTGTACCCTCTACTCCTAGCCTACAGCTTCCTGCTCACACTTGTTAAACTACAGTCACAAGAGAGCTATTGTACCAGTGGGCGTCATACCTGCATTCTGGAGAAGGAAAAGAAAAGCAAAGCGGGGAAGAGGGCATTGACTGAATCTGTTGAACCTTTTTATAAGGAAAATAAAAGCATTCCCAGAATTGTATCGAGAAACTTCTGCTAAAGAAAGGTCACACCAACCATCACTGTCAAGGGGAAGTAGGATGGTAGGACAGGGACAGATTTACAACCCGCCCCTTGCATCTAGAGAGGGATCTGTTTCCCCTGAGGTCGACTGATTGACACCTTTTCCTGACCAAATCCAAGTTTAACCAGAAGAGACGAAAAAGATAACCACTAGGACATGTCTTAGCTAAAAAGTATACAGTGAACATCTGATACAAAACTGGACTTATACAAGTCTATTTTTCAAGAACTACAGATTTAAAAACAGAAATCCAGTGTGAAAGGCAGATCCCTTAAGCTGTCAGGTTCTTTTTTTTTAGGTTTTTTGAGACAGGGTCTCGCTTTGTAGTTCAGGCTGGTCCTGAGCTCAGCCTCAAACTTACATCACAGCAATCCTCCTGCCTCTGCCTCCCACGTGCTGGGATTACAGGCGTGAGCCACCATGCATGGCACTGTGGTATGTGGTTCTGGTTGCTGCTGGGCATGAGTCTCCATGCCCAGTATTGTATGTGGTTACCAAGGATCGAACCTGGGTCCTTGCACTTGTAAGACAGGCACTGGAACCACTGAGCTAAATCCCTGGCCCAAGCTGTCAGGTTTTGGAAACTTCTAACGGCTTGGGCATTTAAACTGTTTGACCTCCTCCTTAAGAATCTCCCCCCAGAGCAGCCTCTTTCCTAAACTAGCTCAGAGTACTTCCTGTGGTTGAAACCAAAGGCTCACTGCAGCAGGAGCACCTTGTCTGCATGGCTTGGTCAGGCAGCTTGTACAGCATCAGGCCGGCATTCCCACTCTGCAGGAACCACACAGCCTGGGTAGCACACACTCTGCTCCTGTGAGGTGACCCAACCAGTGGAGACATTATGTCATCAGCCTGGCAGCACCCTCTTCCTCCTCCCCACCTTCAGACAGTGTCTCCTGCAGTCTCGAACAGAGGGAGCCCTTTACAGGTGCCCACGCTGGTCTGGTGGAGGATGGGTGTCTACCGGAGCGCCCACACTAACAAGCAGAATGCTGTAGCTGCCCAGTGCCACAGCACCAAACTATGTCAAAGGCCAACAACACACGATGCCTCCTGCTCACTAGCTCAGTGCCTTTGTTTTGTTGGCCAGCCACTTGATTATCCAGGTCACGTCCACACAACCACACAGACCACAGGAAAGACCTGAACAGGAGAAGCCTATGCAGCCCTGCAAATGGCCATCAGGGCTGCTGTGACGGCCCACAAGGCTTCTCCCTCCCGTGACTGTCCTTCAGGCAGAGGGCTGAAGACCACTGCTGCATCTTCTGGGCATGTACTCCAAATTATTTTCAGCGTATGTGTCCCTTAAGCTTATGCAAATTTTAAACGGGATTTATCTAAGTATGTTAGTTGTGACGTGCAAGTTTTATATGAACAAATGGTACCATGACCCCAAAACTTCTGGAAATGCCTGGTTAGAGTGAAATGGCCTCTTTACTCACAGACATGGCAAAGCCTTCAGTATGTAAAACGCCTGAAGAATATTTAAAACTATGAAGTTGTTTTCCTTGGCACATAATTAGAAGATGATGATCCAAGAAATAGGCTTTAGGAAACCCTCTTAGTGGAAGGAGCACAGCAGTTACCAGTAAAACTTAGTATCTTTTTTGAATGCCAAGAAATATATTCTATGATCTGTGTTAGTAGGTCCTGTCAAACTTAAGTGTACCCCAATGAATGTGGCCCCTTAGTACTGCCCCTCAGCCCACAGCTTTTGAATTCTTTAGCACAGGTACCAACCCAGATGAAAGCACGTTGTTCTAGGAGGGTTCTGCATTGTGCTTTTGGATTAACCATGTTATTTCTCTCACCATCAGGTTATCCTCCTTCAAAATAAGCATGCAAATCCATGTGGAAACAGGAAGAAAGAAGTCATACTTGGAAAGTTGAACACTATTTTTCTGCAAAATTTAATGGAAGGAACTTGGATGGCTGTGAAGGTGACCTCGATGACCTGGTACATGAACAAAAGCTAATTTGTCTAGTTTAAATCTACCTTCCTCAGAAGGCCATTTGCTATAATAAAACAAAAGTATCTTCCTTATCAAGTGTGCAAATGTGTCTCCTAGCTAACAAAATGTGTTAGGAGAATTCAATGCCTCAACTGGCAATCACTCTGCTAAAGCTTCGCCCGCAGGTCATCTGGAAAGAGAAGCTTCCTTTCTGGAGGCCTTTGACCCTCCCAATGTGCCGTTCCTGGCTCTATTAATGACAGTCCCCACTGGTCTTATAGTCCTTACCTGAGTTCTTCACAGTATCCGAGAAAGTCCAGGATCTAATCCCATGCTCTTCCCTGCTACTCCTGGAAGAGAAGAATGGCCTTTTCTGTTGTTATGGCAAGAAAGGAAATTAAAATGATACAACCAGAGAAAACTAACAGTGGCAGGCAGAGAACTCAAATCCCATTCAGTTTATAGGCAGCTGGAGTGATGGGTTGAATTTTTCTCCCTATAGAAATCCTACACTGGGGGCCAGGGAGTTAGCTCAGTGGTGCCAGCACCTGTCTTGCAAGCACAAGGATCCGTGTTCAATCTCTGATAACCACATACAATACTGGGTATGGAGACTCATGCCCAGCAGCAATCAGTACCACATACCACAGTGCAGGGCGTGGTGGCTCACACCTGTAATCTCAGCACTCGGGAGGCAGAGGCAGGAGGATTGCTGTGATGTGAGTTGGAGGCTGAGCTCAGGGCTAGCCTGAACTACAAAGCTAGACCCTGTCTCAAAAAACCAAAAAAAAAAACAAAAAAAAAAAAAAAAAAGAAAGAAAGAAATCCTACATTGAAGTCCTAACTGTCACTCTCTCCAAAGGTGATTTTATTTGTAGACAGGGTGTTCAGAGAAGAGGTGATTGAGGTAAAATGAAGTCATTAGGGTGGGCTGTAATCCAATAGGACTGCTGGATTTACAAGAAAAGGGAATTTGGATGCATATATGCCTTGAGGGGAGGCGTCGGCCACACTGTAAGAAGAGCTTGGCCAACTAACCAGAGAGCAGGGGGCCACAGACTTTGTGCTCTCAGGAGAAACTAGACCTGCCAATACCTTCATTTCAGACTTCTGGCTCCAGAACGTGAGACAGTAAATTTCTGTTGCTGAAGCCCCAGACTTTGCAGGACTTTGTTGGGTAGCCCTGACGAACCAAAGCTGTTGTGTTCTGGGCAAGTTTGTAATTCCTTCGGGCCTCGGTCCCTGCATGTGGCCTCAGAGGGTGGCGAGCTGTTGAAATGACTTCAGCTTACGGCGGTCAGTGATGGAGGAGGGGGGCAGACTCTTGCCATTTCTACGGAGAAGAACCGCATCATTAGTTTCTTTTCTTCCAATACGCCAATAATAGATCCAGAGCAATTATTTGCTAAATCCTAAAGTCATTCCTAAAGACTAGGCAAAGGAATCTACATGTATTGATTAATAAATGATTACACCACACATTTAATTAATGGACTTAAGAAGACAAGTATGATTCTGTTTACCTATGAGGAATCTGAAACTTCCTTGGATCATTGTGCTAGAAAATAAAAAATCTGGGGTTCACACCTCAGATCTGACAGAAGCCTTCTCCCCCTCCATCCTACTATCCAGCACATCACAGAACTCAGTCATGTGCATATCTGTAGGATATATATGCAAGTACAAAAGGTTTTGACTGGACGGCTAAGTAGGCAACAGCCAGTACCATGGGCTGCAGAAACCAGGGTTCAAACTCATCTCTATTCTTGTTAGTGGCTCGGTCTGCATGAGCTATATGTCCTGTCCATGCTGTATTCTCATCTAGAAAATAGGACAGTAGAGCTTTCTTCTTTTAAAAATTGTGACATTTGAATAAAAATACTGAGAAAGGGTTTAGCAAGGGTCAGGAAATTTCCTTCATTCCTCATAATTTCCAAAAATTCCTAGAGAATACTTACAAACTGTTGGTTAGTCTTTTTAAAAACATCTTACATGAAATACTTAGATAGCTTTTGTACAGAGAACTATCAAAAAGCAAACTTGTAAGCAATGACAGCTTAGTGGGCATATACTGTCGGCTGGAAGCGCTACACAGACTGTCATTTAATTTCACAATTGTATTATGAACGTGCACCATTCCCATGAGAACATGTAAGAACTACGATTTAGAGGGGTTAGGCAAGTTGCCCAAGTTGACAGTTTGCCTGCACATTGCCTGCTGGTCTCCTTCCAAGTCTAAAATTGCAGCAATCGCAGGGTCTTTTAAAAAAATGAGAAGGAAAAATTTCCATATTCCCATCAGGAGAGAGCAGTATCTCTAGGACCTTTGAACTGAAAATCATAAAACAGTTTTTAAAATTATACATATTGTTCTGAGACCTCAATGGGTCTGAACACCGTGGTTGCAAATGTGTCGGTCAGGTCACATGTCTTATTTAATCCTCATAAGATAAAAAAATTCTATATCAGGCCCATTTTTCAGATAGGAAAACTGAGGCTAAGCAGAGTTAAATGACTTTCTCAAGAACAGCCAGGAAGGAAGTTTCCCAGGTGGGATTCAAACAGAGAAAGATCTGAATCCAGAGTCCTTCCAAAACTGGTAGCTCTCTCAACAAGGTCAAAGGGATAAAGATACGCCCTGTCCTGCAGGCCTTGGAGAGGGCCTGTGGCTGAGGTCCAGATTGGAACAATGGCCTCTAGCCTGAGGGACCACAGCCCCTGGGCCTCACATCCCACCTAGGTATCTGGGGCCGCCATCATGCTGCGGCTGACACCTGGTTTAGGCCAGGCTGCTGCGGTCAAGCACTCGGCTTGCACCTTCCGGCTTCCAAACACAAGTCCTATTCCACGAGGTCAAGGGTCGATCAGGGTCTTTGGAGGAAAGTTTTCCCTCTTATCTATAGACCAATAAATTATGGACAGCTTGAAACCCACTTTGATCATCTTGTCTGCTCCTCCGAATTTATACTTCAGTAACGAAGCAAGAAAGAGGAAAAGAGGCTCAAACTTGTAAGTTTCTATCTTTTCACAAGAAAATCATCATTCAGAAAAACAGGCTCATAATAGATTCCAGGAGGTGCTAGGGCGAGGTCGGGATGGAAAGGTCAATAACAAATACACATTTTATGACATGGCTCTCCATGGCAGACTCTCTGTAAACAATAGAAACACATTTTGTTCTGTCTTCACAGACTACTTCTGGTCTCTCTCTCTCACTAAAATGTTTGTCATGAAAGGAAACATGTTTCAGGGATAACTGTTAAACTTCAGAGCCCTGCTGTCCTGTTCTCTCTCACCAGTCAAACATCAATGACTTCCTGCAACACGTTCAACCCCTCCCCAGCAGGTATCACTTTGCTAGAAACCCAGCCCGTTCATTAATGCATCTTCAAAGCCTAAAATAGAAAATTAACCCCAGAATCATAATGAGTAAAAAGGTCCATTTTGGCAACTCAAAGTGCAATTTTAAACACTATAAAACAGGACCAATGTTCTTGTTCCTCTTCTCTACCTCACTGAACGTATATTCCTCTGCCAAAGGAAATAGGAAAATAAGCATTCTACTTTAGGATATGATTTTATCACTGCAACCCAGAGTGACCTTCCTACAAGCAGCTGAGCAGCTGGCTTAGTATCAACTCTATTAAAACAAGATCCACATACTCAGAAGAAGTATATCCAGTGTTCCAATGCACAGGGCCGGCGTTGGTCAGGGTCTCGGTGAGCTGGAACACTCCTATTAGAGTAATTCAAAGATGTCTTTCCTGTGGACCTTCTACACATGTGTACATGGGGTATGAGTGTGTGGGCACTGACCCAGGCTTTGAAGCTGAAATGCTTTTACCACCCCTGCCCACAAGCAGATAAGGAAAAGGAGGAGTCACCAGGATACGGAAGGAGAAAGCCACTGGGAAAAATCTGCCTGGGGAGCAGACAGAGAAAGGTATGCAAGGTGGCCTCACAAGGAGGGAAGGAAGGGCTCAACCCCTGCTTTCTGCCATCTCCTCTGTTCTGGTTCCTGCCAAGGGACGCCACTAAGCAGAGACAAAGCCAGGTGCTTGCTGACCCGACGCTCAGGGGTCAGGCCTTGGGCAGCAGGGGAGGAGCTGGAAGGGTAATCGGATGGTCCATGGCATAGCACTAAGCCCAACAAGCTCGCTGGGTTACCTCCACATTTTGAAAAGGGAAACTCGGTCGGTTTTGCTAATTACTCCATCCCAAGCCACGTCCTCCCCATATCAACCAGTTCTCTGATTTGCTAACACCAACAATGGGGCCAACAATTCAATCCCGTGTAGACTCTACTCATTTGCCCTAAAATTTAAGGGCATAGCTCAGGGAGATGTTATCACTTTAGGACCATTTGAGCATAGGGTTTGCAGCTTACCCTTTACTTCTGCTCGGCTGCCACAAAGATGGGGTCCCCATACACCCATCCCACTATTCAGTAACTGTTCAGAATGACTCACAGAACTCAGAAAAGCTCCCTCCTTTCTGTTATGCTTTTATTGTAATGGATGCAACACAGGAGATTTGGGTAGAAGCGCTCTACAGAGCAAAGCATGGGCTGCGCACTGTCTGGCGTTAGTACAGATGGGCACTGGGGGGAGGAATTCACTGCTCTCCGCCCTCCTGAGCTCCTACTCCACCTGAGCAGTGTTCTGTACAATCCAGCCCACAGCACATCTGAGCTCTACTGTCCCTCACTTGCATGCAGCTTTCCTTTTGTCACCTATTGCCCTGTTGATGACCTTCAAGATGACACAACTGATTTTCTCCTGCCTTTGAGTGTGTGTTTTATAACCCACTGGTTGCACACACAAGAACCCGGATCTGTCAGACCCAGACCACCGTTGGACCACCCAGACCAACAGCATTCTAGCCTCCCAGCACAGTAGGTTCCCTGAGTGCTGCTGTCTCTGAGATTTTATGGAAGTTTTCATATGCAGGCAAGAGTTATGAAATCTTTGAGCAATGGTAACAGAACCCAGTCTCCAGCCTCCTTCGCTTCTAGGGGTGCTGGAGTGCAGAATGAGCTGCTCTCACCTTCGTGCTGGGTGCCAGGCTGCCCTGGTGCCCAGCCCTTACCCTGAAGCTGTCTAAGCCTGCTTCGTCTCACTGCCTCCTTATTATACCAAAAGGCAGTTGGTCACTTAAATGATTTTAAAAGTTTGGGAAACACTGTGTCAAAAACTGGGATCAAGACCTGTCTGTCTGTCCGTCTGTCTGTCTATCTATCATCTATCCTGTTATACCAGCATAGTGTCTAGCACATAACAGACATTTAATATTTATTTGTAAATACAGCAGTCCCTCTAGAGCTCTCTCTTCATTCTTTGAATAACACAAGTGAATTTTTTTAAGCCTACACTCCACATGGCATAAGTCCTCTTTCTCCTCCCCCTCCTTCCCTTCCCCCCCTTATAAATAATTGAGAGGAGACAAATCCTGCTGGCTCCCGGATGTCTCATCCCCCACATCCCAAGTACAAGCAGACTCAGCAGAAACATGCGCCAAGATGTTCTGGAGACGCAACTTGCCCCACTGGTTAACTGTCTTCCACCTTCCCCAGCTTCCTCAGTTTTGTCCCTTCCTCCATCAACCAAGAGGTTCTAATGTCCTTCAAAAGAGGAAAAAGCTGGGTTTGAACATTTTGGGGACTGGTGGGATGTTTTTCCCCCAGTGTCACTGTGAGCCACGCCACTATCGGGAGTTTATATTCTAGATCATTCTCAGTGATAGGAATCATGATTTAATCTCTTAAAACCCTCATGCGATCAACATTTTACGTATCATAAGAAAAACTGGGTTTGCACTGGGAGAAAATTCAAAATCAAGGATAAGAAAAACATACAATATGGTTGGACTATTCTAAATCAATTTAAAGGAAAAATGAAAACGCAAAGCAAACATGGCCCATTCTGCTAGTGCAGAATGTGAAAATGTGGCATACATTGTGAAAATGTGGCATAAAATTCCAGACATTAAGTCAACACAAGGAGGGTGTTAAAGTTTCCTCTCCATCAACATGGCTAGCAGTCTTTCTTGTGAATCATTAGGCCCCTCTATGACTAGGAAAAGCCTTTGAATATTAGAATTGGAAAAGTTTTATTAGCACTCTGGATTTGCGGTCTGACTAGGAATCTCAGGATTGGACAGGTCCTTTTAGAGAACACTTTAGCTCTGCTCACACACTCACAGCCCACCTTTCAGTGAAAATAAATTGCCCTTCAGCCTGAGCAAAAATCCAAAGAGCCATTTCCTCAGCTCAGAGCCTCTCTGGCTAATGCATCCCCTGTGTGTGTGTGTGTATGTGTGTGTGTGTGTGTGTGTGTGTGTGTGTGTGTGTGTGAGAGAGAGAGAGAGAGAGACTGAGAGAGAGAAGTCCTTTGATCAGCAGCATATAATATTGCTACTTTAGCCACTGATCAGAAAATGGATTCAATAACAGACTATGATATACAGCGTATTATAGTTAGCTAGACACTGATCCTGGAAAAAACTGCCTCTGGCCATTGCTCTAAACTGAACTGATAATCAACCTCAATGACCTGAGGGAGAGGTAGTTGGCAACAATCAGTGGGACCACTGAAAGAGAGACTATCAAAGAGAATAGAATTTCTAAAGAGCAATGTCTTTGTTAAGCCATATACCCACATTCATACAACAGCAATGCACACTAACGATCTTAGATTGGACACATTAAATATAAAAATGGAGAACACCCTTGCCTCCCACCTGTGGCTACCATTGGATAAGCCCTTCCTAGTGTTGACGTATGCATTTTAGAAGAGCTCACCAGAGGATTGTGCTGTCTCCTCCTTCCTTTCTGCCACCCTGTCTGCAGTTGAGATCTGCAGGGTGCCCATTCAGTATTACCCTTAATCATTAAAATGGAATATGTTTGGGTCACATATCTTAATTCCCTGCTGACATACCTCCACGGAGTTGTTATTTAACAGCATACACTTTGGTCCTCAATGTTTTATAAGAGTTGATCTACTTGAATTTTACATTGTCACAGCTTGTGAAAAAAAATCATGGCTTCACAGATCTGACACATTAACATACTCATTATATAATCACTTCCCAGAATTCCATGTCAGAGAAGAGACTGTCCCTCCAGCTGAACATGGCTCTGCCTTTCCAACCATCAAGGATAACAGGATGCCAGGCACTAGCCTGAACCTTAGCAGCTATAAAACATGTTTTTTTGAAGCCATAACTGTGCACATTGGAAGGACCCTTAGGAATGGTAGCATGTAAAGCAGTGTTGTCCAGTAGACACAGGGACGGCCTATATCTACACTAATCAATTTGGTAGTGGACACTTAGCACTTCATTTGTGACTCATGAAACCAAGGAATGAATTCTTAACTTTTATTAAAATTTTACATTTTATCTAATGTCAACTAAATTTACATAGCTACAATGAGCAGGACAGTTGTAAGATCACTTTTTTCTTTCAAACTTGTAGTTAATACTAAGTAAAGCCATACACATTTTTAAAGGAAGTTTCAATTTAGGTGAGAATGCTCTGCTTCCATTATAAGAGTGTTATTAGCTTGTGGCAATATTATTTGAAAGGATCTGTGCATATCTGGCCTGATTGTAGAAGCCTGGTTGCTCCCTATAAAGAAAGAAAAGGCTCAGGTCCTCTCTCGGAAGCAGCCCGATGTAGCTGGACGTGCTCTTGGCCTGGACGGTCACAACACTGCAGGAACCTCAAGGCAGAACCAGACCTTCCCACACTGAACCCCTCCCGAAAGGCAGGGTACTCCCTTTACTCTTTTCCCTGTTGTTCCTGGGGGACACAGCTCTGGAGCCTGCTTTGCTGAGCAGGTTCTGTGTTTAAGGAAGAGCCCACAGGGTTTGCGGCTTACCTCTCCCTCCTGCACAGTCTGGTCTGATAATTCCTTCTTGGGGTGGGAGGCGGCTGAGTGACCACTGTAGGGTGGTTAGCAGTATCTGTCCCCAGCTGTTAGGCATTCTACTGTCCATCCACATCCCTCCCAGCAGTGATAACTAAATACTTCCCCAAATAGTAACAACCAACAACCACTGACTGAGACAGTAAAGTCTTAGAGTGTGGACAACTTAAAAAAGGAAACCGAATCTTACTGTTTTTCTTTAGCACTCTTTTAAAAAAAAAAAATCTCTTGTATTTAACAAATGGGTGGTGTATGACATACATTCAACTGAATATTGCTTGAATGAATAAATCAATCAATGAAGTCACACTTACTTTTTGACTTTTTAAATGTCCCACTCAATGGCTTTCATCAGCCTAAGATACAATGTTTTCTTTCAGGCTTTAACTAAATGCAGAAATTTCTGCTAACAATTATTTACGGAAGAAAAATGATAGGAAAAACAAACTCTTCACATACCTTCATACATAGGAGACTTGGGAAGCTGAGGCAGAGGGTAAACTGGAGCTCAGGGCCAGTTTGGACTATACAAGCAAGACTCTGTCTCAAAAAATTGAATGAGGGCTGGGGATTCAGTTCAGTGGTTCCAGCGCCTGTCTTGCAAGTGCAAGGGCTGGGGTTCAACTCCCTGGTAACCACATACTATACTGGGTGTGGAGACTCACGCCCAGCAGCAACCAGTACCACATACCACAGTGCCGGGCGTGGTGGCTCACTCCTGTAATCCCAGCACTCGGGAGGCAGAGGCAGGAGGACTGCTGTGATGTGAGTTGGAGGCTGAGTCAGGGCCAGCCTGAACTACAAAGTGAGACCCTGTCTCAAAAAACCTAAAAAAAAAAAAAACTTGAATGAATGAATGAATGAATATCGTATGAAGCAATGCCCAGACAGTTAGGTTTTTAAGCAATGAGTATAAATCTAAAAACGTAGTCTCATCATTTGTAAACTAAGTGCCTCAGTGTCTGTGAGGAAACAAGGCTGCATCACCTCTCTGCCCCTCTCTGCACCGAAGTTCATCTGCACACTGGCGCGGGAAGATCCATCCCTTCCTTTCTGTCCCTCCCCAGGAGGCTCAGCTGCCAGCTTCCTTGCAGGGTTCCTGAACCTTTAAACTGCATTTGCCAGCGGATAATGCTTTTATCTCATTTGTCACAATCAAAGCCCACAGAATTATTCTGTGATCTAATGAAAGCCAAACTTTTTGCATCCATAATTGTGGGGCTGTCTCACCTCTGACTACCTACAAAATCACTTAACTGAGGGAAAATGAAGGTGTTCCCACCCTGGATACATTTAAATCTACAACACATTTAGCATAATCTGGTCTTCACTGCCTATTTATCTTAACTCTTTATGTTGTTTTAAGCTTCTGGACGAGATTTAATGTCCAATAGCACTCTTGACATTGCCATGGCTGTGCATTGAATGTACTGCGGCATTCAAAATCATTAAGTTATACTGTTATTTTACTACAGACAAGGTCAGAACATTTATTATAATTAAATGAAAAAGTGGAAGGAAGGAAGAACAGCTTGTTTGCAGAAACGAGCTCCCCATAGAATAGTGGATGGCTGGATGCAAATGAGAATCATCTTGGGAGCTACCAAAAATTTTAAAGGTCAGACCACACCTCTTCAATTAAATCAGAATCACAGGGGTAATATCTATGCATTAAAAACTTTATTATGTTTTATTTTAGAACAGTTCTAAATTTACAGGTAACTTATAAAGATAATAGAGTTCCCAGGTATGCCACCCTCAGTTTCCTCTCTGACATCATATATTAGTATGGTACATTTGCTACTTTTTTTTTTTTTTTTTTTTTTTGAGACAGGGTCTTGCTTTGTGGTTCAGGCTGGCCCTGAGCTCAACCTCCAACTCACATCACAGCAATCCTCCTGCATCTGCTTCCCAGGTGCTGGGATTACTGGCGTGAGCCACCACGCCTGGCACTGTGGTATGTGGTACTGGTTGCTGCTGGGCGTGAGGCTCTACGCCCAGTACTGTATGTGGTTACTGGGGATTGAACATAGGTCCTTGTGCTTGCAAGACAGGCACCAGAACCACTGAGCTAAATCCCTGGCTCCTACATTTGCTACTCTTAATAACACATTACTATTACCTAAGCCCCATACTGCATCCGTATCCACCACATCAGGCCAGATGTTCCTTGCTTTTCACTACCTTGCCTTTTTATGTTCTGCTCAGGTCTCTGACACAGTGTCCCCACCTAGGGTTTGTCTCACGGTTCGACTGGGGCTGAGAAGAAGAGCACACAGGTCATGTGCCATCCTCTGCCCAGTCCAGCACTTCAACACGACCCATCTCTGCCGATGCAGACCCTGATCGCCTGGCTGAGCAAATGTGGATGTCACGTTTCTCCAGCATAAAGTCACGCACTTCTCTCTTCGCATTCTGAACTCTTTGGGAAAGAGGGAGTGTCTTCAACCTGTGCCCAAACAATGAGGGATTAGACAGCAGGCAGGCAGGTTCATTGTTTGGAATTCCTTAGCATATGAAATATACTGATTCTCCTCCATTTACTTTTTTAAAAATTGGCTCAGTTTGGTATGACCACCTATATTTATTTTTTGTTTTGGATTTCAAACTAATACTACTCTCTTTCATTCATATTTCTCACCTTTGGCCACTGAGAGTTTTTTCTGTTAGTCCCATGTTCCTTTGATGTAGCCTCATTGTTTCATATGTGTGTGTGTGTGTGTGTGTGTGTGTGTGTGTGTGTGTGTGTGTGAGAGAGAGAGAGAATGTGTGTTTTCAATGTACTTCCTTACTTTTGGCATTCTATGCTTATCTTTTACATTTCCTATGCTTGTCCAGGTTACTAAACCTAATCATACATTTTTTTGGCTGGAGAATAATATTAGAAACCAAGATCTTTATGGTAGGTGTGCTTCTCACAAATAGGACAGTATTAATTATAGATCATCTCTGCTGATGGAGCAAGGAAATATAGATATGTGTATACTACTGCATGTATATGATACATGTATAACTATATCTACATGTAATCTATATTTATTTCTATTTGTAATCATATGCATCATGTAATAGGAGCTCATATTGGTATCTCAACTCTCATCCATCATCATATGGGTGATTTTAGGCTTGTCCCCTTGTTTATCTGTAACCTCTTACTCTAACAGTTAAATACATGGCTCTGACCATTGTCCATTCACTTACTCAGTAATTCATTTCCAGTATGCATGTATAGCAGAACTTGCAAACACATGAGAAATAATTTAATCAGCTCGAGAAAAGCGCTTTTATACAGTTCCTTTAAGCTTTAGTCTTACAGACATCACTCATTTCTAAGGTACTGGGTTAGCCCCGCTTTTTCTCAGACCTTTCAAGGAGGTTGTTTTGTCCATTTGCCTTCAGAATACTTCTCCTTGCTTTGAAGATACTTATCCCACTGTTCTTGCCACTTTCTGAAGCAGTTCTGGAAGTCTGCTCTCATGTCTTTACAAGGTGCAATTAAAAAAAAATATGGTGAGCGCTGCTGCCAAGTGCCATCCAACAGAAAAGCAGGCTCATAAAAATTATCATACCATATCCTCACCTGCCTTTGTCATTGAATCAAGCACCATGTGACTTCTGGCTCTTCCCACAAATCAAAATGACAGTGAAAGGTAAACATATCGAATCAGTTCAGGATACTGAAGCAGTCATGGTACTGCAACTAAAGACACACATGAAAGGGTTTCCAGAACTGCTCCTGAAAGGGGTCAGGATGATGGGCTAAGTGTGTTTGAATCCGGGGGAGTACTGAAGGAGGATCTGTGGCAGTGTCTTTCATTGTAAATTTTAAAAATTTAAACATTCACTGTATTTTGTAATTACACCCTATGCAACTTGATTGTTTTGTCAGTTCTATACTTTATCCTGAGATCTCCCAATCTCCTAAATTTTTTTTTTTAAGTCTACATACATTAAGTTTCATTGTGCTAATAAGATCTATGGATTCTGGCACAGGTGTGTGTAATACTATGTAATCACAATTATAATATAATGAAGAGTTTCAGTGTATGAAAGTATTATTTATGTTTCACATATTCAAGGCTCTCCCTTTTCTCCTGAGCCCCTGAAAACCGTTGGTCTTATAGATATGCCTTTCCAGAAAGTCATAAAACTTGAATTGCATAATACATAGCTTTTGCACACTGGCTTCTTTCACTAAGTATCATGCATTTAAGATTCAACTGCCTCTTTTTTGTGCCTTGATAATTCATTTATCAGTGAACAATGTTTCATTGTATGGATGCACTAAAATTCATGCATTTATGTTTTGAAGGATATATTATTTTCTTCTTCCAGTTTGGCAATTATAAAGTTGTTATAAACACTTACATGCAAGCCTTTGTGTGTACATAAGATTTCAAGCAGTAATCGAAGTATTCACACCAGTACTTTACAGCTTAATTACTGGAAAGTACAGTGAGACTTTATTTAGCTTTGTAAGAAACTGCTATGCTGTCCAGCACAGTGGCTAGATCATTTTACATTCTGAGCAGAGTGCAATAAGAGTTTCTGTTATTCCACATATTTATCAGCAAGTAATGGCAGGGTTTTTTTTTTTAATTTTAAGTATTTTATAGATGTATAGTTACCTTATAATGAGTAATTCCTTATTAACAAATGATGAGTATCTTTTCATATGATAATTTACATCTATTTTCTTGGTTAGGTATCTTCCGATATTTTATCCCTTTTGAATAAGATTGTTAATTCTCTTACTGTTAATTGTTAAAACTTTCCTTATATAATACAGATACGTGTTTATATTTTTCTCAGTCTATGTTTTTTAACAGTGTTTCTCACAGAATCTCAAGTTTTAATAAAGTCTAACTTACCAATTTCTCTTTTATAAAGCATATTTTTTGTTTACACAGCTAAACCGCACTGTGGAACCATGGTCACATACACAGCTTTTCTCTAATATTGTCTTCTAATGGTTTTATAGCTATGGGTGATGTAGTTGGCTCCATTATATTACACATTTCAGTTAATTTTTATAATAGTGTAAGTCCTGTCTAGGTCTTTCTTTTTAAAGATATGGACTTTCAATTGCTCCAAAACCATTTTTTGAAAAACTTATCATTTCTCCACTGAATTGCCTATCTTGTAATAACTTAGGGAAATGATGCCTCTCATTAATATTTTTATGCATTGCTGGGTATTTAGTTCAATGCCTACTTTGCAGGCACAAGGGCCTGAGTTCAATTTCTGGTATAGAAAAAAAATATATATATGTATATAAAATATTATATGAATGAGAGGTATTCAATACCAAAAATGATTATTGAAAGCAAGAATACAGTACTATTTTAAAGATTAAGGCAACAGGAAAGGAATCAAAGGGAAGATTTTTTTTGAAGCAACCATTGATCTTCTTATAACTGTATCTTTGTAGTTCTTTTTATTTGGACCATTATTTTGTTGTGTTGGGACACCACTGAGGTTAGATTTACAGTTCAAAGCATTTTGTAGAAGTATTATTTGGCTTTAAAAAGTCCTAGCCTGGGCCGGGGATTTAGCTCAGTGGTTCTGGCACCTGTCTTGCAAGTGCAAGGACCAAGGTTTGATCCCCAGTAACCACATACAATACTGGGCGTGGAGACTCACGTCCAGCAGCAACCAATACCACATACCACAGTGCCGGGTGTGGTGGCTCACGCCTGTCATCCCAGCACTCGGGAGGCAGAGGCAGGAGAATTGCTGTGAGGTGAGTTGGAGGCTGAGCTCAGGGCCAGCCTGAACTACAAAGCAAGACACTGTCTCAAAAAAAAAAGTCCTAACCTTCATTTTGCAGAATTAAAAAAGCATGTAAATGAGAAACTAAGCAAATAACAGTAAGATCAAATGTCCAAAAGGGTGAGAAGAAAGTGAAAAATTAGAGCAAACATTTATCAAGGATATTTATGCTTTACATTCCACAGTAGGAATTTTACACATTTAAATTACTTAATCCTCATGACAAATTTAAATCCATTTTTGCTTTACAAATCCCAGAAAAAGTACATAACTTGCTACAAGGCATTTAGTTGCCATAGCACAGCCAACAAGTCCCCAAGTGTGCCTCAAATCCAGGCTCTATTCCCATCCCACGAACTGTTCCCATAGTGCTCTAACTCTTTAATATCTCAACAAGAGAGAGAGCATGGGAAAATTTTAATTTCACAAAAATATCTTCAAGTCCCTAGTGATATAAGCTGATTCCTAATCCTGTGTATGCACTTCCATGGATATCCTCGGGATTCCGGCATTGCTCTTTTAACATTTATAAGAGAAAAGAAATCTCTATTTCATTGCAATATGGACAGGCACAGTCATGCTAGCATCTCCAGACAGGGACGGCCTACAGTACCTCCGGGTGTCACTGTGAGTCCCAGGGGGTCTCAGTCTGCTCTCAGAACATCTGCCCGCCCAGCAGAGGAGGCAGTAATGAGACTCGGCCACAGTGTAGGTGCTGGCAACTCGCAGGGAGAGGGCCGGGCTCTCCCAGACTCCTCACAAAAAAATCAACGACAGAACTCAGAGGAACGAAAATGCCAGAAGGTCAGAAGTGGTCACAGAAACCTGCCGTGGAATCCAATTAAAAGTTGGTATTTCCCAGCTTCTCTCGTGACAGGTACTTTCGTGCACGGCTCCCTGTCATTTCCCTGAGGAGCAAGGACAGGACACAGACCAACAGAGTGGAAAACACTGCTGCGAGAGAGGAAGGAGCCGCGGAGTCACAGCCGCCACGGCGCAGCAATCCCAGGGTGATTAAAGGCACCAGGGAAAGCAGCCCTCTGTCATGACACTAGCAGAAAGCAGGCAACTGGCGTCTTCGATTTCAAGACTTTAAAAAATAAATTTAAAATTCTAATTAACATGTAATTATCACACATATCTGTGGGCTAGGATGTGGTAATTCAGTTCATGTATACAATGTGCAAAGCTCAAATCAGGTAAGTAGCATTTCCATTTCTTTACATTTATCATTTCTCTGCATTGGGAGCCTTCAAATTCTTCTCTTTTAGTTCTTTGAGGGCCCCTCACGTGTCTCCACACAAATAATGCTGAGAATTCCAGGCAGAACTGTTTTGATCATCACTGGTCTAAGACATGATCATCCACCTCACAAATCCAAAAATTCATTTTATCCATTAGTCAGAGCTATACAAGTTCATGGGAACTTCCATGCTAACTAGCTCACTGGAGCCTAAAACACACAGCAGTTGTGCCACCGGGTCTTGTTGTTGTTTTTAATAATATTTTTGCGCTTTTAATTCATAACAATAGACAAAATTTGATTTGTCAGAACATTTATATTAGGAAAGCCTCTAATTATCAACTAGCTACTGTTCCATAACAATCGTAACAAAATTCAGAGATTTCAGACAAGTAAGCATTTCTTTTTACTCACATGGGGGAGTCGGCAGGGCAGTTCTGTTCTGTCCAGGGCCAGCATGGGCTCTCGTGGTCAGCTGGTGGTTATCTGTGCGCTCGCTGAGCAAGAAAGACCTCACACTTGTGTTCGATGTGTCCGTTACCAGATGGAGCAACCAGAGATAATGAGCCTGGATATTCCTCACTCAGCAGGTTTGACCCGGATGTATCCTCATAGTGACTGTGTAGGATTCAGAGAGAGAGAAGCACTCACAGCCTCTGTGGCCCAGCTCAGAACTGATGCACTATCATTTCTACCGCACGACATTGTTCAGACACATCATGGGCCCAGTCCACATTTAAGCACTGAAGGAAGGGTTTCCACCTGTGCAGGGGACGAAGCGTAGTCACCGCAGGGGGCCTAAATTCAGGAAGGGAAATAATTATACTTACTTTAGCATCAATCTACCACGTTTCCCTGTCTCATGCTCTTGGAAACTGAATTAATAAGCACAGGTTGCTTGATGAATACAAAATCTAATATAATTAGATGGCACTCAGGATTTAAAGTAGGCTTCAAAACAACTTGATGAACTACCGTGCCCTGACTCCAAAACCAGAATAGGAGGTACTCTTTACCTTTTCCTCTCAGTCTCTTTGTGTCTCTGTCCTCCATGTCCTTGTCTTTCTCAATCCTTCCCCCCAGCCAAAAGTCCATCTGGAGGTCATTTCTCAGGATGTATTTCTAGTGCAGGTGTAGCCACTATACCCTCATTATTGCTAATTTCACCTTGCTGGTGACACTTCTTTCTAATTAGTAGATTTACCTTACATTATCTCTACAAAAATGATTATATTTGGCTTTTAGTCCATCAAATGTTAACACTGCTTAAACTGTTTTGGGGAGAGATGGAGGAGAATATTCCCTCCTCTCCCCCTCCTCTCTCTTAGGGGCGCACACATAGTGGCACTCAGGGAACTGCTTCTCTTTCATTATCTACAGCTATAAATGACCAAGCGTTTCTAGTCTCGTGATTTGTAATCCACTGCAAGAACTCAAACATCTGTGGATCACACATGTACTTCACACCCAGGATATTTCCTGAACTGATATGAAACTGAAACGTAGTTGCTTCATGGAAATCTAAGAAGTCTAAAACCTCTTACAGTAAGTGAAAATGTTGGTTTTGGGGGCCGGGGATATAGCTCAGTGGTTCCGGTGCCTGTCTCGCAAGCGCAAGGACCCGGGTTTGATCCTCGCTAACCACATAACAAACTGGGTGTGGAGACTCCTCCCAGCAGCAATCAGTACCACACACCACAGTGCCGGGCGTGGTGGCTCACGCCTGTCATCCCAGCACTCGGGAGGCAGACGCAGGAGGATTGCTGTGATGTGAGTTGGAGGCTGAGCTCAGGGCCAGCCTGAACCACAAAGCGAGACCCTGTCTCAAAAAACCTTAAAAAAAAAAAAAAAAAAGAAAGAAAGAAAATGTTGGTTTTGGACCTGGCTTTCGAATGAGATTTTGTGCAGGAATTAGTTTTCTAGGTCACTATTCTATCACACAGTGCTCTTCTTACAAGAGCCCAAGGGACAAATTTCTCTGCTCTCTGAATAAGAAACGTGTGTTGCTTTTTACATCAGGCGTGGTTCTGTGGTGGCTCTTACTCTACACAATAAGAATCCTGTACAGTAGGGCGGCTCCCTTGCATAGCTGGCTGGCCAGCTTAGTGCCAGACCTGTGTCTATGTCTGTGAGTTTATAGATCTTTTTGGTGAGTGAATTTTAGAAGTAAACCTCACCTGGCTTTACCCTGCTTCCATTTCTTCATTCAAATATTTTATATTTATTTGGTTCTAGGTAAGGTACTAATTTAAGTAGCCTTAAGTGTTTTTTTGAACCTCAGAGAGAATAAGTACACATCAATTTTCCAAGAAAGCTATAGCTTAATTTTTAAAATATTTTTTTAAAATCCCGTTTCTTCAATTTCAATGGAACTCTTAGTTTTTTATTTTCATATCCTGAGGCCGAATTAATCACATTCAGAATGGTTTATTAGCTTCTTGGGTCCAGTAAGACCTCTCTCTCCTCTTTCTTTCTTCCCTTTTATCTCTCTCATATTCTTCTGCTGCCCCAAGGTAACTATTACAGCCATGTCTTTTCATTAGAATCGCTACAAAACATATAGTTGTTTTATGTGCTTGAGCCTTAACTATATCGAAATTTTATTGTTATAACACAGTCTGTTGCTTTTTCCATTCATCAGTGTTCTTCAGTGACTCATTTTTTTTTTTTGCTAGGAGTATATCTAGTTTGTTACTTTTCTCTACCACATGGCATGAACCCAGCACATTTTGTCTATAACCTCTACAAATTGCCTCCTACCACCACAAATGTGGTATGATGGCCAGCCTCTCACACCTCTTGCAAATGAAGAGGTGACATTAATAATTATGCCAGAACAACTGAATATTATAACTATCCCAGGTGACTTGTAAACCTTGTCACCTACCTGGGAATGCATTTGGCTTGGGGGGGGGGTCATAAAATAGACACAGATTTAGTTCTCCATGACCCTCCAGGCCTTCTAAAGAACTTCCATGAATGTCTGCAACCCTGTCAGTAGTGCATACGGGTTCTCATGGCCCAGGACCCACCAACACTTGGCACTACCCAGCTTCACAACTCTTGCCTGTCTAATATAGGTAAAGTAATTTGTTATTGATAAGTTGCTTTAAATTTTTCTGCAAACAATGAATTTTAGCATCTCTTCATATTCTTGCTTGCTTCTTGAACTTTCTTTTCTCTGAAGTTTTACTCTCCATCTTTTGCCCATTTTCCATTTTGATATGTTTTTGTTTGTCTTTGACTTATAGGAAATGGAACTTTTTCCAAACAGCATATATTTGTCATTATAAATAGGTATCTGGAACATGTCCATGCTTTCTTGAAGTGTAGGGTCATATAATAAGTAGAAATGCTATGATTCTAGAGTTAAATTTGTAAAAAGTAATCAACAAGGTCAGGGATTTAGCTCAGTGGGTTTCAGAATCTGCCCTGGAAGTGCAAGGTCCTGAGTTCAGTCCCCAGTAACCACATACCATAATGCTGGGCATGGTAGCTCATGCCTGTAATCCCAGCACTTGGGAAGCAAAAGCAGGAGGATTGATGAGTTCAAGGTTTGCCTGGGCTACATAGTGAGTTCATGGCCAGCCTGAACTACAAGGGTGAGACCCTATCTAAAAAACCCAACAAAATATAAAAACCAAAAAAGAAAAAAAAAATCAATAAGCCTTCTTCATGTTAACCATTTGCTTCTTTCGAAAGTGAATGAAAGATGCCTGTCTTTCTGAAAATGATTCAATGAGTCAACAGTTAAAGAAGTGACAGCTAGAATGATTTTCACATACTTTAGCAAATGTCTTTTAGAAAAAAAATTACAGCTATCAATATCATCTGTTTCAACAGCATCTTCCAAAGTGGCACAAACAATAGATCACTACCTTCTAACTTCTTTCTTCCATTCTATGTAACTGATTCTGCTTGTTTGGACTGTGAACGAATTTTCCATCTTCACTGTGACTCTGATTAGAATTTCAGTAGCTAGAGTTTATATGAAAACTTAGAAATTCTTATCCTCCAGGAAAAATACTACTTTTGACAACATGTTGCCAAAATAAAAGTGAATAGTAAGTTTTATTTCACCAAACAGAAGTGGAATTAACAACGTTGCTCAGAGAATTATGTTGAAAAATTCCACAGCTTAAGTATGACCTCAGTAGGTAAGTTTCAATGTGGTGTCCATCTTGGGGCTCTATTTTATTGGGAGGTGAGGCCTAACTGAAGGAAGTTAAGTTCCTGGGTACATGCCTTGACATTCTGCCCCACCGCAGTCCCAAAGGCAAGGGTGCCCATCAACCACGGACTGGAACCTGAAACCATAAGCTAAAGTGAACTTATTCTTCTATAGGTTTATTCTCTAAGCTATTTTGTACCAGTGATGGAAAGGTGATAAATACATTCATCTTTTCCGTAGCATTCCTAGTGGGTACTGTGCCATTCCCTGTGGTGAGGTTTATAGATACTATCTCATTGAATCCCAAAAACTATCCCATAAAGTAGTTATCTCTATTATATTCATGAATAAATGGAGGCAGATAAATGAAGTAAGTGAAGTAATTTGTCTCTAAACCACACAACTAATGGATGATAGAGCCAGGAACCCAGCCTAGGTGGTCTGCCTCTAAAACCTAAGTCTTAAATCTGCCATGTTACTCTTTTTTTTTTTTAATTATCTTTATTGGTACATTAAATATACACATCATGATTACACTCCATAATGGGGATTTGTACCAGTATAAGACACAACTTAATTCTCATTTTTTCCCATAGCCCCACCCACCCTACCACCCCCCCATATATATAAAATTTGTTTCCTTATGCCATGTTACTCTTTATTCAACATTTACAAAGTTTTCCTTTCAGTTTACTCTGGGTTAAAGACAGGTAGTTTTTCACTAAAGGTGCCTTACTTCACTCCATTTCCAGCCTCATATCCCTTAGAAAGCTCATATCCAGTTCTCCCAGGGGGTAACACTTGCTTAACCTCTGGATACCTAGAGGATTCATTCTCTTTTCCACATTGCAGTGTTGCTTTATGTTCTATGACACTGTATTTCTTACTGTAATTATAATATTTGCTATTTATAACCTTCATAGCCACTTTGCTTTCTCTGTCTACTACCCTTATTCATATCTTTTCACTTTCTCTTCTTTCTTCTCTCTTCTTCCCCTTCTACTAGTCTCCTGCTCCTTGCTCTGGGCTGAACAGAACATCCATTCAAGTGGTGGTTTTCAGTTTGGCATTGTGGAGTGGATCCTCCCCAGCACCCAACAAGTTTAGCTGAAAACACTCCTGAAATTGCTTAGCAAGTAGGATATGGGTATGAATATGTTTGTGTACAAGTCATACATTTTTCTAGGGAAGGGGTTATATCAAACCCTATGGATTTCTTGTCCCCAAATAGTTCACAATTCCCTTGCCTTGACCTCCTTTACTAAAGAGGATGAAATGCTAAATTTTTTTAATTTCTCAATTTGCTTTGCTTAGAACAATGAGAAGGAAGATGCCATTTTTTAAAATAAGAACAAATCCTTCATAGAAGAAAATCATTTCCTTTTCCCCTATTATTCCTGCCTAGGATGTGAATATACAGACATTTCACATCAATCTTGTGGGCCAGATGGAGGGGACTACACGTGAGGGCTCAAGAGCAGTGACCTAGAAAGAGATTTAATCACTGGGGTCACCATCCCACTCGGGACTCTTAACTCCAGACATGTTTTCACATATTTTAAAAGATAGACAATTTTTTTAAAACTTAAAAATGTAAACTTGCCTGCCCCTACTATGCCTGGAGTTGTCCAGACTCACTCTGGACACTTTGTTAAATCACTGAGGCATCACCCTTAGTGAAAATCTACAGAGTTTAGGAGCAGCAGTGAAAAGGGAGGGAAATACCCTGAAAAGTGTAGATAAGACAGGGGCAGGTGTGACCTCATTTTCCTTTCACATTCGAATGACTGAGTAGACTTCTACAGAAAGTTAAGGATGGCAGCCATTAGACTACTGTGGGCTCATAGCTCTCTGTGTCAACCACACATTCATTTTCAGTTAAAAGCACAAGAAAAAGAAATGTTATTTTGTATATAAATAATTTAAGATGGGGTCTGCTGCCTTCTGAGACTTACCTTTCCCTTCCTGCTGTCTGTGTGGTGGTGCTGGTCAAGGTCTCCTTGGCCTGAACAAATGTGCTTCATGTTGGAACTTCCCCATGACGATAGACAAGTGCGATGGTGAGAACAAGAGGTGATGGCTCACTTCAGGCGGCTTGGCCTGCTGTGGAGAAGAGGCTGGGGAGGAGGAAATGAACTCCCTGGGGGACACTGCCCTTGGCAATCTTCCCTTAGGTCAATGGACTTCTACCTTGACTCACTGTGCTTATCACAGACTGGGTTAATTGCATCCCCAACACAGAATGACAGGTTGTTGGCCCTGGAACAACATGTAGCCCACTCTGGCCTTTTCAGAGATAGGGAAGAGCAAGTTCTGGAAGATTAAGGGTACCAAGATCAAAGAAGGCTCTGTCAGCGGCAAGTGAAGACTGGAACCCAGCCAGCTATTCATCCGCTGCCGCCACTGCTGTCATCAGGACTCTAGGCAGTCCTTCCTGAAGGTAAGCGGGCCCTGGTGCCGCCCTGTAGTCTCTCATCTTACAGAGCCTTACCCATCCTAACGCTGAAGAAACTAAAGGCTCACAAGATCGCAAGGTTTCCCCGGCTCACAAAATGAGATCAGGGACTGAGCTCAGCTCCGTCTGGCTTCCAGGTCTAGGCCTCTCCCACAACTTCACTTCACACGGTGTTTCTCTGCTCTGTTCCAGAGATGCCCATCTAACTTTTTTCCATGATTCACGTCCTTCGCTTCTAGAGCCTCTGAAAATCCACTTCAGTGCCACGGCCCTCTCCCATTCAGTGTAAGAGATGCTTCCTGAATGAGCCTGTTCTCCCAGCAGCTGGTGCTATTTGATTTGATTAATACCATGAGACCTATCACCAGACTTGAAGATGATGCCTAATTAATTGCTTACACTAAAGAGCTGGCACTTTTAGCATTTGGTTCACACTTTCAGCCTCAATCATGTTTTCATTTCAGCAATAATATTTTCATGATTAGCAAATAGTCAATTCATACCCTAGGGTGTGGACCTAAGCTATGTATGGGACTTTCCAAAGCAGATGTCCTTGACAGGTACACAAAAGAGGCTGTATTTTTTTTTTTTTACCAGCAAGGGCCATGAGTAATACTCCCTCAGTG
>PVIR01007226.1:39703-62039 GCA_004026965.1 Petromus typicus
CTCCCTCAGTGTTTTTCAATAAAAAAAATCATACTTACATCAAAAAATATTCACTGATAGACCTAAGAAGCGGGGAACTCATACAGGAAGGGAATTAAAAGACGAATAAAGTGGGAGGGGAAGGCGTTAGGAAAAGAAACTGAAAATGTGTCATTTACTTGTACCAACTCCTCATAAGGAGTGTGACCATTATGAATTAGAAGTACACATAATAAGGGGCCAGGGATTTAGCTCAGTGATTCCAGTGCCTGTCCTGCAAGCACAAGGACCTGGGTTTGATCCCTGGTAACCACATAACAGTACTGGGCGTGGAGACTCACGCCCAGCGGCAACCAGTACCACATACCGCAGTGCCTGGTGTGGTGGCTCACGCCTGTAATCCCAGCACTCGGGAGGCAGAGGCAGGAGGATGGCTGTGATGTGAGTTGGAGGCTGAGCTCAGGGCTAGCCTGAACCACAAAGCGAGACACTGTCTCAAAAAAAAAAAAAAAAAAAAAAACTTAAAAAAAAAAAAAAAAAAAAAAAAAAGGAAGTACTCATAATAAAATATAAAAACT
This sequence comes from Petromus typicus, assembly GCA_004026965.1. Lineage (NCBI taxonomy): Eukaryota > Metazoa > Chordata > Mammalia > Rodentia > Petromuridae > Petromus > Petromus typicus. The sequence continues at coordinate 40,261 of PVIR01007226.1, forward strand.
GAAATGATATCTTCATTGAGCACACACCTGTTTCATGTGCCAGACATTTCCAAGACCCTGTGAAGGAAAAAAAAATAGTGGATCACTGAAGAGTTATGTAAAACAACTCAGTTTTAAATCTGTTTTTCTCTTATTTTATCATTTATTATATGCTTATGTATTTATTTAAGTATAGGATCTGGAAGCATTGGCAAGAGGCATTCTGTGTTAGACAGCTCATTTCCAAAGGCATTTGGGGAGGCCTCCCACGCCATTTTCAGGCAAAACCCAGAAATATATGACTAGGAGATACTACCATTGAGTTTGAAATATTCAAAGACTTCTGTGATATGACTTGACATTAAAATGGAAAAAAGCAAAGAGCCACAAAAATGTTCTATGCAGTATTTAAAATAGTCATTTCACTGCGGATATAGGAAGAGCATGATTAGATTTTTTGACAGCACTAGTCGGAAGGAATAAATCAGTATCTCTGGTAACTAATATCTGGACTGGACAATGGACTGAATCTTGGAACTGTGACATTCAATAAGACCCATGCAAAGCAACCAGTGACACAAGTGCCCCCCAGGGACAATTCGGCTTCTGGCATCAAGTGCGGGGAGACACAAGGATGGCAGTCAGTGTCATCTGTGCCCAAGGCACCGGAGCCTCTGTGTGACTGCACGTGGGAATTGAAGGCACGGTGGCGAGAGTGTAGCTGTCATGTTTAGCAGCCAGTCCTTCCTCATATATTACTTCACTGCCATTCTGAGTAGTTTGTGCATGATATTACTACATTCAGGACATTTTTGAGAATGGGCTGTTACCAGATTTTGTGGGGGGGGGGGTCCTTCCTAGGTTCATGGTGTCTCGAACAAAGACTAAAGAAGACACACAGGAGAAGCAGCAAGGGTGTCTAGTTTTTGGGTGTTGTTGTTGTTGTTGTTGTTGTTGTTGTTGTTGTTGTTGTTGAGACAGCGTCTCATCTTTTGTAGCTCAGACTGGCCCTGAGCTCAACCTTGAACTCACAGCAATCCTCCTGCCTCTGCCTCCTGAGTGCTGGGATTACAGGCATGAGCCACCACGCCCGGCACTGTGGTATGTGGTTCTGATTGCTGATGGGTGTGAGTCTCCACACCCAGCATGGTTGTATGTGGTTACTGGGGATTGAACCTAGGCCCTTGCACTTGCAAGGCAAGCACTGGAACCACTGAGTTAAATCCCCAGCCCAGTGTCTAGTTTTAAAGGTGGAAAAAAGTATACTCTTTAGAATGTAAAGGGGTAGGTGAAAGGCTCCGAGGTACCCAGGGTAAGGAGAAAAAGGTCTTTAATATCTTGAATTGATCTTTCCCTCATGCAAATGAGGTGTTAGCACAGATATCAAAAACTGACTTGGTCTCACTCCAAGTAAATGAAGAACCAGGAAGGGTGTCTTATGATGGACTGTGTGCATTTGTAAACTAAGAATTAAAAGGAGTACCTTCTGATGGATTCAACACCATATTCAGATGAAAGATTGAAAAATATCACTTTCTGACCACTTCTATGTGCAGTATTTGGGAGCCATGGAGTCATTTTGAGTCTTCTGTTCTATGTTCATTTTCTCTTTTCGGGAACCAACTTCCTCAACTGTTAGCCATGGAATTTTGTGACCTTTAACGCATTTTCCCCCATTATATGTCTGGGTTTTCCTGCCTTCATTTCCTTCCTTAGGGCTGCTAGTGGCAATTAAACATGGGGAAAAGACAGAAACCAAGCCTCCTGGGTAAATGGGAGCTATCTTACATAGTTGTAAAAAATAGAGACAAATTGAAGAATATCCAGCAAGGCCACCAAGGAAAGGCAGAATCTCAAAGATGATGATGTATCACTGAAGAAGCATCCAACCTGGAGAAGAACCACTCCAGGTTTACCCCTCTGAAAGCTTTTTCAGGATATCTGAAGGTAGCATATGGGAGAGGAATGGGAATCATTCCTGAGGGACATGATAAAGTATCTAGACTTAGAGAGAATGTCTTCTTCTTAAGAGGATGCTAGTCCAAAAGGAGGGAAATGACGAGATGGACGCTGACAAATTCCAGCAATTCATTTTCCCTCCTAATTCCAATGCAGTGCTGGTTCTTTGTTATAATTATTTCCATTGTCATTGGTCTTATTGAATGTCACAGGTTGGACATTATCAAATATTTTGTGAGACCCTACCTGGGTACATCCATCAGTACTTATTTATTTGCCTACAAAGCTCTTCAGACTTTTCCAATAAAATAGGAATGCTTCCTTCTTAAAGAAACACAGCCATTGTTGCTTTAAAATGTTATTTTATTTAAATATATGGTATTTTTTTCTCTTCTTCTTCAGGGCTCAGAAGTTGAGTTTTATGAAAATTAGACGTAAGTCTGTGATTTATTGGGCTACTTCTACAGTTTTATGTCTGCTTATTGTGGTGATTAAGTGAGATCATCAACTTTATTGGCTTGAGAAATGCCTGGAAGATTAGTAAAGCACACAACTGAGTATGTCTGGATGCGTCACGGAGCTGTGCACCTGGTGTTATATCTGGTCCCTCATCCTTTCTTTCTGGCACTGCTCCCCTGCTGCCACAAACTAAGCAGCCTTATTCTGCTATGCCATTCCACTGTGATGTTTCAGCTTAGAGTGAGCTGACCACACACCGAATCCCTAGAAACCATGAGCCAAATTAAACCTCTATTTCCTGAAATTTTGGTTGCTAATATTGTGTCTCAGTGATAGGAAAGCTGACCAATATATCTACTAATGAATAATGAATGTCTCCTCTGGGAGACCACCACTAGGTTGCCTTTGTTTTATTTTATGACCAACCTATTGTATTTTGGAAAGATTTCCAGTCTTCATTTCAGCTAGCCTTCCATTTTATAGCCATCAAGTGAGAGAACATGAAGCAAAACTGAAAAGGCCAATCAAGATTTTGTATCTTGAAAGAAGACCTGGTTAGCTCTGTGGCACTGTGCCTATCTTGCAGGTGCAAAGGCTCAAGTTCAATCCCTGGTACCACCAAAAAACGGGGCATATATTAATTTCTCAATTTTAAATGTGCTCAGAATGTATGTATAAAATATACCAATAAACTCAATTAAAAATAAAATTAATAGACAAAATATTTGTTTTAATTACATTCAAATGAACTGATACAGCCTATGAATGGTTTCAGTGGCAGACTTTGCCCAGGGTGTCTTATTCTAGCCAGTATTATGCATAACTGATCTATTTTTCAAAGAGTTCCCAGATCAATGAGCTATGCCATCCAAATTGCACATGTACCATAAAGAAAAGGACATGAAACATTTTCCAGTTCATCTAAAGAAAACTATTGGTGATACTAACACAAATTTGAAATTAAGAAGCCCCGTTCTAAGAATGCTCCATAAAACTGTTCATAGGTATAGACCACAGTTTTATTCAAACCACTGTACTCATTACATCCTGTACTCAACATGATGCACTTAGTGGTATGGATGACACTGGAAGAGTGGGCATGGTGAGATGCAGACAGAAAACAGGGAAGAGATCCTCATGTCCCAGAGGCTGCTTAGTTTGCAAACACAGAGAAGGTGGCTTCTTCCTGCATTCACCTGTAATAACCTTGAAAGGCTATTCCAGGGGCAAGGAAAACTCAAGCATAATTAAGAGACCATGAATTAAGATTCCATGAGTGGGAACACTCTACAGTCTTTGTGTAGAGGCTTACTTAAGTCCCCTGATGATGAGGGCTTGTATTCAGAAAGCACACAAGCCACTGCACAGTTCTGAAGCTGACATTTACAGCTCCAAAGAACACCAGGATTCCCCTTAATCATTTCCATTTTTAGCAAAGTTTCTTCTGAATTTTACATAAGCATAAGATTCCCATCTTATCTAGGAGAGAGTAGATCACTGGTGATTCTAAGGTTGTTTCTATGGCTTTTTAATTGTGCCAGGAGATTCTGAGTACAGTTTCCACACAAAGCTCTGATCACTTTCCACCCATCTCATGGATCCAGTCATCTCTAGCTGATAACTAAACAGCCTACGATTGATTATCTTCTATCGGCATCCTTTTCTTGTGGGCCTAAAACAGAGACTGAAAACAAGAATACCAAAATCACATATCACTGCAAATCACTATTGATAGTTGAAATATTTATGCTATCCTTTTCCTCTGGCTATCTGGTGCCCAGCACATACCTACCATGCCCCAGGCCCTTTATATACATGATCTCATTTATCTTCACCGCACTCTAGGCAGTACGCATCGATGGTCACCCTCATTTTACACGGTGAGAGAAAGATGTAAACTAAGCAACACCACCAAGGTGACACAACAAGTAAGGGCTGACTGCAGAATGAATCCCAGATCTGACTTCAGAGGTCTCCCAAAAACTGGCTGTATTTAAAAGTCGGTGACACGGGCTGGATGGATAAACAGGTGGATAGGTAACATAAATACAAAAGAGTAGATATTATAGAAGCTGGGTAGTCAGTAGCTGGCTTTTCACTGAACAATCCTTAAAATTGTTTTGCACATTTAAGACAAATTTGAAATGTTAGAGAAAAAGAAGAAAAGTGATGTAGGAAGCAAAGACTATTCAGTTAAACATCTGTTCAGGCATCTGTCTCGTGCTTCACTGTGTGTTTTAGAATTTCAAGTTCAATTTTACTTGACAAACATGTATCAAGTCTGTCTTATGTCCCAGGTACACAATAGCTGCAGTCTAGGATTCAAGATAGGTGCTGTGGCTGTAGAAGATGAAACATCATTTTGGGGGGGTCATGACCCAGCAGCTGACACCAACTCGGTGTGACATCTGTGATACAAAGCTGATTTTGATGGAGTGAAAATGAAGTGTGAAGGCCTGAAGCAATAGGAAGGTGAGTAAAATAATAATAATAGAGAGCTGGAAATGTGTCAGAGAGAAGGTAAAATTTGCATCGTGCTTTAGAAAATGGAAATGATGTTAAAAAAAAAAAAAAGACAGGAAAGAGGAACAGAATACAAAGTAGCAACCATTAAAGCCAAGGTGAAAAGTTTGGAAAGTGCAGAGGATGCATGAGATAAAGGGAAATGTTTTGGGGAGAGAAGGGAAGGAGGAGTGTCCACAGTGTCCGTGGTGAGTGGGGCCAACTCACCAAGAACATCCTGCAGAATGACTCTCAAATTTCCATCTTCTGGCCTTCAGCTTATTATTAGTAGGATGGGGATCATACTTTGTCTAACAGCTATTGTTTCAGGGATTAACTAAAATAGTGAAGGCTTCTAGGACAGAACCCACCTCCAAGCCAGCACTCAATAAGCAGAGTTGGATGAGCTCTACCCAGGATCCTAGGAGGTTGTACATGGCCCAGCCACTGTCCAGGTCTGGGTCTGGACACATACAATGTTCCCAAATTCCAATAAGGATGAGGTGAATAATTCTGTTCATATATCTAATAATTTTTAAAATTTTTTTTCTGGTACCAGGACCAGATTGAACTCAGGACCTTGTGCTTGTAAGACAGGCATGGTGCCACTAAGCTATATCCATGGATTTTCTAATTTTATTGACTGATTGATTTTACTTTTGAGTTCATCTTCCAATGTATAAATTGTATAAGAAACACAGGTTTATTTTCCCGTGATGATTTATCTGTTTGGGACCTTCACTGTTATAACAACAGTTTCACTCAACACTGCATCCTGACCCTTTTCACTGGTACCCCAGGGGCTCACATTGCACCAGAGTAATGGAGACAGGCATATTTCATATTTTGTGTATCTCTGTTTCTACAGCAGCTTTGACTGAGGTGTCCTTGTTTCTAGTAGGTCTTTGCTGTTGAGCTGTTCCCTAGCCCAACACTCCTTCAGGTGTGGCCTACTCTTAGCTTTTGGCACATGAGACTTTATTACATTGCTCTTAGGCCACACACACTCCTGGACAAAGATGATTCCTTTAATGCTCCAAAGATTCACTGCAACATCTGCAGTACTCAACATCCGGGTGCTCAACTCCTCGAAGCTGTTCCGACCTGTGCTCTCTACGCCTCTCAGCTTCTCTTCTGTCCCTCTGGAGCTTTTCTGGGCTCTTCTGTTTCTGCCCCCCATTGTTCTCCTCTCTGAAGAGTCTCTTTCTCTGAGAAGAGCAGGGTCACCAGTGTCCAGCGAGCTCTCTGCCTCTCTTCCACCCCACTGCCCCCGTACCCTCAAGCTTACTTGCCTGTAGCATCTACCAGCTCTTTCTTTCCTTGATCCAGACCTCTCCTCACAGCTCTAACCCAGAATCCTCCTGCCCTACATGGGCTAGGAGCCTTGCTCCCACTCATCTTAGAGTTTGTTTTTAAAAAAAAATAAATTGAGTTTATTGGCACATTTTGGGAGTTCTTTACGATCACATTGCTTGTTGAGAATTTGTACCTGTACGTGATATATCTTGATTCTTATTGTGTCGCATTCTGCTGCTTCCCTTCAATCCCCACTCCCTTCTTACCCATAAACTTTGCTTCCATTTTTTTCATTTTTCCTTTCAAACTTTTTCTTTCCCTTCTTGCTTTCTCTTGCTCCCCCACCGAGTTCCCCTTTGAACATTTTCTACCTATTTCACAATACCCATCAGACATTTCGAACCTCATTTACACTTTCAGTTTCCCATACTAGAGAAACAATACAGTCTTTACACATCTGTGTCCTAGTCGAGCTCTTTAGCCTTTAAAAAACAAAAGCCTTTTCTTCCCAATCTGTTTTAACTCCCTTTTTCCTGATACAGTAAATGATACCTAAGTGAGATTAGGGGGTAGTAAAAGCCGCAGCTAGCTCCCAAAGGGAAAAATGAATTCACTTATTTAAAGTGCCATCCCCTGAGTGAGGAGGGAAAGTCTACTCAGGATGCTTCTCCGTACCTATAATGTCCCCTTGCCCCAGTCCTAGAATCACAGTTTCAAATAACCCATCCTTGGCTGGGCTATAGGTGAAATCCCAAACCAACCCGACCATCTGAAGCTGATCTCCACCCCCTTGGTGACTCTCTGGAGCTTTCCTCAAGAAATTCCATAGAAGGATCCCTAAGCTACAAGTCACCAAAACCCATAATACTTCGGAACTGTAACAACTTACATGAGTTACATGGCTGATGTGTTTGTTGTACAGTCATTGAAAACCTATCACGTAAGATCTAATACAGGAACCGTGTGCTTGACAAACTTCACGTGCCACACTCACAGTGAAGAGCTCACCAACATTTCCCACAGCAGGGCTGGGCTCCCTTGCGTCTTCCTGCGGTGTCTTCCTCCTTGCAGCTTCTCCTTTCCTGGGCCACATCTTTAGCTAGGTGCTGCAGTCATTTCTTTGGTTTCTGTTACTCTCTCTGGTCCACTTGACAGTCTTTTCTACAACCATGGAAACTGAAAGAGAAATTACTTGGTTAAAAAAAAATCAAAGATGCAGATGTTTGAGGAAAATACTATCTTCATTTTTTTCCCACTAATTTCCTCCCTCAAGGAGATGCAAAGAAGTTATTTTCCTAAAAAATAACTGTTAAAAAGACACTCAGATCATATCAATAAATACCCAGAGGGCTTATTTCCCATAGTGAGTCCACACAAATAAAGCTTAAACATGTCTCTCCCCATTAATCAGAAAGAAACTCTCCTTGTCACAAGTTAAAGCTGTCCCTTATAGATTATGGACTTATCAGCAAACTCGCTCATAATGATTATCTTATGAATGGTGATTTGGAACAATAAACCTTTTCCTCCTGATAACGATGCTGCCCATATTAATTGAAAGTAGCATTGGGATAATAATATTTCTATGGAACACGTGGAGACAGGGATAAGTGGAGAGGGCTGGGGCCCACACTTCTAAGACCTATGGGAAAACATTTAGCAATGTGCATACTTTCGCCATTTTAAATATTATACAACATCCAAAAAATATGTCAGTCTCAGATATGGTAAGATTTTGTTCATTTTCACCCATCCAGTGATTGAACATTAATTATTTAGTGGAACTTTTATTATTAAGTTAAAAAAAAATAAAACAACAACAAAATGCACAGTATCAATCAGGGAGTGTGTGTGTTCCCAAATCCTTCTCTCCCTTCTTTCTACCAGTGATGAGGAAGTTTAATATTATTTCAAGCAAAATAAAATAAGCCATAAAACCATAATGTTATATATATAGTAAATATGGATTTGGCTTGGAATTCTTAAAATAATAAACCACTTACAGTTCAAGCACTGATAATTTTAAACAATGCCCAGGAATATACTATGTATTTAATTTGATTTTCTTTCATCAGTTACCACTAGTCTTTTTTATTCTGTATACAATGCACAAAATTTTCTCTGCCAATATTTTCCTTCAAAATGAAGCACAAGCTTATCGAAAAAATTATTCTTAATCTTCTCCTATATTTTCTAAGACATGTGAAAATATTTTTTTTAACTCAAGGCAACATTCACCTGTTAAATGTGTTTCAACTCATCTGCAGATGGGAGTCTTTCTCTCATCTCCCTGCGTTAAAGTAGTTTGAAGCAAGATTTGTTCACATGGAGAATTAAACAATGAAATTTTCTAAGTATATTCATGCTGTGAGAATCAATAACCTTTTCTCAAACCAGCAAATTGGTTTCAAGTATTTGGTTCACTGGTTACATCCAACAGCTGCAAAAAATAAGAGGCTACCTCCTGAGTGAGAGGGAAGGTGAAGATGAATTCTTGAAAAATACGTTCTCATCAAAATTCTGTCCTTCCTACTGCACGGATGGTATTGCTAAAACTATTCGAAAAGAACGCTAGATTTAATTTCAGGCAACCTTGTTTGTTGGAATTTTTTCTTTTTTTTTTTTTTTTTTTTTTTTTTGAGACAGGGTCTCGCTTTGTAGTTCAGACTGATCCTGAACTCAGCAATCCTCCTGCCTTTGCCTCCAGAGTGCTGGGATTACAAGTGTGACCCACCATGCCCGGCACTGTGGCCTGTGGTACTGATTGCTGGTGGGCATGAGTCTCCACACCCGACATTGTAGTATATGATTACTGGGGATTGAACCCAGGCCCTTGCACTTGCAAGATGGGTGCCAGAAGTACTGAGCTAAATCCCCAGCCCCATCTTTGCTGGAATTTGAAGGATACATTTTTTCTCACAGTCCTATGGACTAGCTTCTTTTATGAAAATAACTCATGGCAATGTAATTGCTTATTTAATCTGATATTCTCTGCATTTTAGATATGTCTTCACATTGTAGTCCAACTCTTCTTTCTAGAATAAAACTAGTATTCTCTAGACAGGATTATTGACATAACTGGCCCTTCTACTGAGCTACGCTGTGGGAACATTTGTCATAAAATCTGGCTTTGAAAGCAGACCACTGCACCCCACACTCTCAGGCAGGTAGCCAGTGTTTGCTCCTTTGGCTCATTCTCCCTTTTCATTCCCTGGGGACACCCACCTTCCCTCCAGGGGTGGGAACATGCCGTCGCCTCCACAATCGTCTCTACTTCCTGCTCTCATGTAATTTCTGAACCCAGTGTGTACCTCTGGAATCTCCTTTCATGTGCTTCCTCTTGTCACAAGATATTTACAAAAAAAAAAAATCTTGCTCCAACTGTGACTACTTCTATCATCTGGGTGATAGAAAGGTCTTCTTCCAACAGGGTAGGTTGTGCCTTCTATTTAAACACATATACAAAGGGACACACTTTGAAGGAAGTGGGGACTCATTCTGTCCAGCAGAATTATCTGGCTTATGGGCATCCTAGTCTCTGAATGGTTCCTGAGACATCCTTCAGGTCCCCTACCCAGCACATGCTGACTACCCGAACTAAAGACTTTCGAGATGCTCTGGAGTGCAGCTTTCTTCCAAGGAGCCTTGGGAGTTGCTGTCAGTGAACAGCCTCTTTCCCTCCATATCCGCTGAATCCTCTCAAGGCTGAGGGCTCAGTAGATCACAAGAGTCACAACCACCATATCAGAGGCACAGCGAGTTTAACAGAGCTTCTGGGATGGCCCAGGGTAATATTACTGTTAACTGTGTTTCACTTACACTCCTTTGCAGAAGGTGGATTTTAGGGTTATTAATGACACTGATTATGAATAGTTTGATATCTAGGAAAAATTATAAGCTATAAACAACTGAATTTTACACCATTCTTTGAAAAGGAAACTAAGTGGCAGTTGCTATTTGGGGATTTTTTTCCTTACTTTTTATTTCTGTTATATTTCTATATATGTATTCACTTAACAAATATTTGTTAATCCTCTCTTGGAAATACTATTAGGTGCTATGACCAAAACAATAAAGAGAGATTTCTGACCTTGTGAAGTTTCTTATAGTCTAATAATACAGGCAAATAAAGAAAGGGGGAAAATAAGAAAATCATTGCTATAGTGAGGATCTAAAATGTTCCTCAAAAGTTGTGTATTGGGGATGGGGGACAGGGATGTAGCTCAGTGGGGCTGCACCTGCCTGGCAAGTTTGATTCATGGTGTGTGTGTGTGTGTGTGTGTGTGTGTGTGTGTGTGTGTGTGTGTGCGTGCGTGTGTGTCTTATATTCAAAGTTAGGACCTGGTTGGGAATGACAGGTCTCTGAGGATGTAACCTTGACAGCTATACTTTTGTCCCTGGCTCTCTGTCTGTCTGTCTGTCTTGAACTCCTTCCTCCCTCCCCTGCCATGATGTGAGCAACTTTCCACCTGCCAAGCCACTCTGCTATACTGTTTCTGCCTTATATCCTGCTGCTCATGGACTAAAACTATGAGCCCAAGTAAACCCCTCTCTTAACAAAGACAAATGGTAAGAAGGCTGTGTGTGCAGTATTCTACTAAGAGAAATCCAACTAATTAAAGCATCCACAGAAAGCTGGATGTCAGAGATAAACAAGAATATTACAGGAAGGGAAAACACATGCACGAGGCAGTACTGAGGGAGCTTAGCAAGGCAAAGGCTCCACAAGAAGCCCAGGTTAGGTACAGACATAGAGAAAGTGGGCATAAGACGTAGAGAACGTGGGCAGGTACACAGGAGTTGCACTTCACAGGATCTATGGGGAAAAGAAGAGATGGAAGAGATGACAGGATTGGTCAGAAATTGTCGAAAACCACTCCAGCCCCAGAAGGGACAATGACTGGTGACAAGAGCAGCTTCTAGTAGTCTACTTATAGAAGGTCATTGCCAGAGTTCTCATAACAATTGATGGTCACTTATATGAGAATACTTATATGAGAAGGAAGAACACGAGATGAAAAGATGGCAGTGGCTTTGACAGGCAGGCTGATTCTGGAAAGTGCTTAGCAATGGCTCAGTTTTCTCATGTATCTTATTGTAACTGTTTGGTCCTTGGCTTTATTGTTGGCTATTGTCTATAGCTTTGAGAGGCTTATTATTCTCCTCTCTTCATGCATCTACTACATCTTAAAGAGGAAATTCCTACTGCTTCAAAAGTAACCATGTACAGAGCCCTTCAAGGTTATTCAGCCAATCTTCCCAAGCCCACTTATAGTTCTATGATTTGATGAATGTATAGATGAGTGACTCTGAATAGAGCACAAGGTCTTGCACACACCAGGCAAGCATTCTACCACATAGCTATATTTTCTTTTTTTTTTAGGTTTTTTGGAGACAGGGTCTCGCTTTGTGGTTCAGGCTGGCCCTGAGCTCAGCCTCCAACTCACATCACAGCAATCCTCCTGCCTCTGCCTCCAAGTGCTGGGATTACAGGCATGAGCCACCACGCCCGGCACTGTGGTATGTGGTACTTGTTGCTGCTGGTTGTGGGTCTCCACACCCAGTATTGTTATGTGGTTACCGGGGAATCGAATCCGGATCCTGGCGCTTGCGAGACAGGCGCCGGAACTACTGAGCTAACTCCCCGGCCCCATATAGCTATATTTTCAACCCTTTTATAATCTTAAAAGTATGTTTGGTCTTTCTCCCTTATATATATTTTTTCCTACTGAGTATAATTTTCTTAATTAAAATGAGAAATCTGAAATGTCTATATAGTGGTGAAGGAATTTTTAGGTATAAATAAATGACTTTAATTGACATTAAATGGAATTTAGTATAATAATATGAGATTATCTAACAGACTCAAATAAAAAATATAACCAAGACTTAGGAGTGGGTTGGAATTCCTCAGGATTTCTACTATGTATTCTGTCCATTCTTCTCTCCATAGTAGTTTTAGTCTCTTTGAAGACTGAGCTTTCTCCACTCTATATCACTGATGGGTCTGTAATAGTTCACTTCTCTACAGGATCTGGGTCCAGCTACAAATTCTGGACCTTACTCCCCTAGTCTTAAAGATGGGAAGTTAGCCCACCTATGATCAGATGCGCCACGCTGGTCAGGGTGACTGAGGTGCACAGGGATGCAAATTCATGGAATCACTAGCCAACTCCGTTTCTTGAGAAACAATAGCTTCCTTACTCCAATAAACACATGTGAAGCACCAACCTTGTTCCAGGGTCAAAACAGACTTTTAGATACAAAAAAAAAGTGCAGCAAGTGCTACCTTCTGAGAATGTAACAACTGGCATAGTACTGTAGACTTCTAGTTATATCTGGCCAGTTATATCACATACCTAAAAGGTCATCATGAACAGAGAACCAGCATGTATGACCATGATACTGTGGAGTCAATGTTAACTCTCACTTGGGATAAAATAAACCATTTGCAAACAATGGCGAAGAGTCAAACATTTATTCCAAGTTACTGTCAGATGCTAATAGCTGAGTAGGAAATGATATAAAATTTATAACAAAGATAACTATAGTCCTTCTATATGGACTATATGAAACATACCAATGTATAATAAGAAAAAAATGCACACGAGGCCAGCTTCTAGGAGATGAACCAAGAGGACTGTGGTCTTAAAGCCATCTTAGACTACACAGAGAGACCTTGTTGGAACAAAGAAAAAAAGCTCGACAGAATGAAATGGAGGGAGAGGGAGAGGGAAGAACGAAGAAAGAGAGAAAATGAGGGAGGGAGGACACTGATTGCTAACATCTCAGTCACATTTTCTGATAGGACCAGCCCATAGGAGTAATGAACAAATGAGATTTGGAGTCAGAAGACTTGGATTCTGGTCATGCTGGTCCTGTCACTGTGGGGAGAGGTGTCATGTACCTCTCTAAGCCTCACCTATAAAGCGAAGCTCACCCCCAACCCCATTCATTGTCAGTGTGGTGAAGTAAGCACTAAAAGTAAAGATATGTAAGGGGAAAATGAAGGGGACAGTCCAAAAAGAAGAGAGGATTATGAAAAATTAAGAAAGTGAGACCCACAAGAACTACTCAGAGTTTGGTAGGTTGAAATGACAGGTGAACAGTATCTACTGAAGGAAATATGGGTGAACACCAAAATCCTTCTTCTGAGGATTTATAAATATTCTGGGCTGGGGCATAGATCCGTGGCACAGTGCTTACGGAGTATGCTTGAGGCCCTGGGTCAAGCCGCAGCGCCCCCAACAGGAGGCATAGGAGTGAGGCACAAGGGAACAGACAACCCGGACAGGCAATGGGAAGATCCTGAAAGATCCTGGACCAGATGCTCCACTCCCAGGTGGCTGGCCGACAGGCTCTGTGGCTCATTTGTCAGGTTTAGTTGTGTTTCATCTTTCCCTTTCAAACAAAGCAGAAAAGAGGCACCCAGCTGTTACAGTAACTTTGACCCACAGAAAAAGAAAGTTCATATCATTTCCTGGTGCATCTTTATCCAGGGCAATGACCCTTCCATCTTATTGTACCTCAAACTTTTCTTTTATGTTTCCTTCTTATGATAAGCTGACATTCAGATTAGCTGTCTCTCAAGAAAGTTTTTATCTCCATTTCAATTTCTCATATTTTTTGGCCTCTATCAGATTTTATTTTTGTATTTTTAAACTTCACTAAAATATTGAATCATTTATATAAGCATTTTCCATTTTTAAGTTTTCTACTCTAGTTTTGATATGACCCCTAAAGCAGAATAGGAGTTACTAAGCTAATTTTAATTTAGTAAGTAATTTAAACAACATAAAAACACTTTATTTTCAGAGTTCATTCCTATTTAATTTAGAACTTCCACTTCCAATGGTGCTGATATTTCACCAAGATGGCCAAGAAGGTAAAAAAAAAAAAAAAAATCTTAGTAAGTTTATCACTTAAAATTTCATTGAGGATAGTAATAATTAGAAAAATATCTAAAATGTCTTTCTTGAGGAAATAATGAAAGAATAAAAATAAGGAAAAATGTAAAAGGTTAAAGAAAACAGCTTTAGAATCTGCAGTTACACACAGTATCAGTTTATGGTTAAATACCATTTTTCATTTAATCTTCTCAAAAAACAAGGTCAGTTGGGTACTCTTAATCTCTTTTCCACACTATAGAATTATGACCAGAGAGGTTATATCTGGGTTGTATGACTTCGATGGCTTCCTCCAGCATAGGCATATTTCTTTACAAATTACCTTTATTGGTACATTATGAATACACATGATAATTGCATTCAACAATAAGAGTTTGCACCAGAATATGAAATGACTTGATGCATATTTTGAAAGCAGTTTCTGCACTACTGGCATTTGAGCCAGGCTGGTTCTTTGCATGGAGACTGTCCTGAGCCTTGGAGGGTATTCAGCAGCACCCCTGGCACCTCCCCCACCGGATTCCAGTAGTAAGTTCCTGTCACTACCAGATGGGACAATTAAACATGTTTCCAAATGCTGCCAATTATTCTCTTGGACGTGGCCTGGGGAAAACCACTCCTGGCTGAGAACTACTCATTTCAAGCATATTTATAAGGGCGATTGCTATCTCTTGTTTTTACATTCATTTATGTGTCATGATATCTAACAGCTATTGAATATTTACCATGTACGAGGCACTTTACATGGATCAGCTCACTGAATCTTTCCAAGAACTCTATGAAAAAGATGCTAGGCTGTATTGTGCCCACTTAACAAATAAAAAACTGGGACCATAAGCACTGCAGGCAAAAAGTGATATAGCTAAAATATGTGAGTGCTGTTATTGTGCTTACTTCACACAGATCTTGCACTTTAACCCAAAGATGGCTATTTCACTTACAAAGGAACCTGCATTATGTCTGTCATTAGTGTGTTGACTTTGGATTTAAATTCAGGCTCCAGCGATGAACCATCACACACTGTACTGTTTCAGAATCATGTCCACAGCCATGCTCAACTCTAAATTATTTTCCATTGTTATTCTATTTTACACACAAATTGGTTTCTCATAGTGTTGGTTTTTAACTTACCGATTTAACTCAATATGTGAAAAGTGAAACTGTAATAAAAGATGTCTAATATAACAAAGTATATTAATAAATGAACCTTTCAAAGTTTGCATGCTGAGTATGATCCCATTACTGCAAAATGTTATGCATACTGTAATGTACACATTTGTAGATACATACACTTGTATATACAATAAAATAAAGACTGATAATGTACATATCTTAATAGGATTTACTAATAGAAGATAGAAAAATTAACATTTCTAATTTTTCTTTTTGCTGACTTACATTTTTCCATTTTTTCTACTAGTACATTTTACAGTTATGTGAAATACATCACATGTAAGCTTAAAACTGCTTAGGGTGTTTCTGAGAAACCCATTATGTTAGCAATGGGCTTTAATAAATGAATCAATGAAGAAAGTATTAAGTATCATTAGTAGAATAAGAGTAAGAAGTGACACAGGAATTCAAAGGAGAAATTCCAGCCTGATTTCTAGACAGAGACTAGCCAGTTGTACCCAATTTCTCCCTTTTCTCCTGGGCATGCAAAACTCCCATCAATGGTGTGCATCTAGGTGTAGAAATATGATCAGTTTACTCCCAGATAATGTGGGCTGAAGGTAGAAACTATGTCTGGACCTGGGCTACAAAACTACTAGTTAAGGGGGAAGAATTCCACGGACCTGGAGGAAGATGAAGTCACTAAATGGAGGACTCAGGCCTATGGAATGCTGCTCAGATGAAAACTGCTCAGCTAGGAACTCTTCCACTGGGCCTCTTGCAAGCTCATCAGCCTCTGGAATTTGGAAGCCTTTGGTTACACAGGTTAGATACCTTAATACATTTAGTTCAGTCCTGAAACCACAACTGATCAGAAACAATTCCAGGACTAGAAATTATGTGCAGGTGCAAATTCTCTGCAATGAGTGTTATCATTGTGTATGCCTAAGTGTACCAATAAGTGTTTTGCTATAAAACAAATAAACCTATTGGAGATTTCTTCCTTCAATAAGCTACTCCACAAGTCTCTAACGCTGCTTCTGACTTGTCTTCGCTCTTGAAACAACAGAGGCACCATTAAAGGATAAAGATAAGGACACAAATGAAACATTTAAGGTCGTGTCTGAACTAAGACATGCAAAATAAAATTCCGTTCAATCAAATGTACTGAATAAGGTTTGTTTTCACTGCTATGTATTTCTTTGTATCATACACAAAGAATATGCATATTTTCATCCTAGGTAGGAGAGAAACATTTGCAACTAGAAATATAAGAACAGAAATTAGTCTGTTAAAAAATACAGACAGGGACTGCCCAATAGCCTCAAGATATTTTTCTCAGGCCCCACTGCATTTTCAGTTAATGTTTATTGAGCATTTGCTATGTGTCAGCCAATATTCTTGTCACTGGAGATATAAACATGATAAAGCAGCTGGGGACTTGCGAACATCCTGCTCAGGAGACAAGCATACCCGGAGTCAGCTCTACAGTGTGAACCTCCCATCAGCAGACATGCCTTGTTGGGTCAGAGGCACAGGGGCCCCTGAAGCGCTTGCCCTCACTAGGGCGACTTCACGAAGGCAGAGCTTCTTTGGAGTCCTGAGCGGACCTTCGATGAAACAGGAACGTCTTGTACTTTCCTCTCACCTTTTTTCAAATTAAGAGTTTCACCAGAACACCAGCTAATTACCCAGATAAGGAGATGCAGTAAAGAATATGGAGGCCCTTTATCAACAAGAATTTGAACATGTGGCACCTATTTATCTGTATGTGCCAGTCAACTTCTGCTAATCCTACAGAAGTACTAGAAAAAGTAACTGGGCAGAATTAAATTAAAATAAATGTATTTCCCCTACAGTCAACAACTATCCTAGGGGAGGTACTATGAAAGTCCTTTTAGTGCTCAGACCTTTGCCCATGATATTTAGTGTCCATCACGGGGTTGTCCACAGTTGTCATCACCACAGAGACCACCCAGGAACAACTTTCAATGTCCCACATTCTTTTCACATTTATTTATTAAGATCTTACCACAAAAAAGGGGTGTCACTTCTCCATATACAATTCATTTTCATTATTCATTAATTTTCATTACCTATTTGAGAATTTACCTATTCCTAAGACTTATTTGTAACTCTGAAATCAATCCCATGGCAGTTTTTTGATCATACACAAGTATGAGCAGAGTAACAAAAACATGTGAGTACTGAACGTGGAAATTCCCAACCAAAGCAAACTAGGCTGTTCTGTGACTCTCCTATAGACTAGTGTACATCTTTCACATTTTTGAGCCTTATTTGGGCATTTTCCCATGTAAAATGTCACCAACTATCCTGCTGAAGTACATTCTCTTATTCTAAAACATAAGAAAGATGGGATGGTCTTCATAGAGAGCATTCATGTGCCATAGAAGCTTCATTCAGGAACAAGTTGTATAATGTATATTGCTGTCGGTTCTAAATTCCATGTTAATGAGCCAACACAATATATCAAAGCAGGTGGTTTTAATCAGCAGTACACAGCAAACAATATTATGCATTGATTATTAGTTAACCAGAGGCTCAACGCAGTGTAAAGCAATATGGGAAATAAAGCAATGGTTCTGTATGGGTCAGTTCAGTGTTAACAGTGACTTTATCGAGCACTACACAAATAATGAGGATCACACTTATATAGGTCATTATTAACTCCTGGGCACATGTATTACTCTAAGGGTCCCAATGAACACTATGTCTACATATTGTGTTGCTCAAAATTAGTTCATTTTTGCTCATAAGAGTAACAGGAGAGTGGAAAACTTCAGTAGCAATTATCCTGACCAAGTGACAAATAATAACGCTGCCTATAAGAATATATACTGACATGAATGCTGTTTCCATTGATGCATGGAGAAAGATGGAGAATACTCTTGGAATGCCTTTGATAGGGGTTGCTTGACCTGGGGCCTGTAGCAAGATATTGGACAGGCCTAAATTGAGGAGAGTAGAGTAAAAGAACAGGTCATTACTAGCCGTAGTATTAAAGCCATGAGAGATAAGGAATGACTGAGGACTTGTAGCAGGTGGCAGGAGATCGGAGAGCCTGGAAAATGAAATGCAGTGTGGAATCCCGAGCAGAATCTTGGGAACAATGACAACAGGGACATAGATAGGAATCTTCAAAGTGCATTTCAGAGGAGTTTCAGTTCACAGTACTGTACCGGTGTTAATTTCTTGGTTGTGACCTTCGCTATAGTATGTAAGATGTTAAGAGTTAAGTCCCTGGGACAGGAACATACAAGCACTCTGTATTACTTTTGGAATTTTTCTGTAAGTCTAAAGGTAGTTTAGAATTTTGAGTAGTGAGCTGACTTGTGTAATGCTGGGTACAGACGTTGTGGCAGTGAGTGAGGAGGAGGTCCTGTTTCAGAGACCATGGACATAGCAGGTATTCAATTTGCCAAGTAGTTTCTCTGCATATGTAGTAGAGTTAGGAAGTGCCTCATACCTTACAATATGAGAGAAGATTGGTTCTTCTTAGTCAGGACACTTCACTTCTGGCTGGTGACCTTGGGCAAAGCACATTCTGTTTCCTCACCCATAAAGGAAGAGGATTGAAATAACCTTACCTTATATCTCATTACCCTTGGAGTATAAAACCTTTTGATTCTAAAATAAATTTTGTCATTTAGAATCAGAAGCCAGGTACAGCAGGAAAAGCCTTTTGGGTGCTGCCACAGGCAGTGTTGGCATTTCACAGAAAATCCATGAGATGGATCTCATTATTTTGACACAATTAGGCAGCAGTGTGGCCAGAGCCCATCTATAAGACAGATACAGTTTACACACTCAGGAACAATACACATACCCCGGACACCAAGAATTTTGAAGCTCTTTCAAAAGTATTTCACTACAGCACAGAAAACTAGATTGTAAATGGACACATATATAATATCTCGAATTAACATTGTTGTCATGCAAATATTTTTAGATGGAGAGGCTGTTTAATTCTGGAAACACTCTGATAGATTGATGCCTTAAGAGAATAAGTTTTTGATATTATAAAAATGTACACTATATACTAAAATGTGACATTCTGAACCAACAATAAAATGTTTTCCCATTTAATCCTCCCTATGTTATAATGAAAATCATAAATTGTCAGATGCTGCTAAATCAGCAGAGAATTTTAATTTCTCCCCAGTTAATAATGGATGTTATTCTGGAGATCTGAGGACAGCAGAATGAGAGTGAAAGCAATAAAGTTAGAATTCATCTAATTTTCCATCACCAACCCTGGGTATCACAGGGGAGCAGCACAGGAAGAAGGCGAGGGTGACTCTCTTATGTGTTAACAAGAGAGTGTTTCCTCTCCTGTCCTCACACGACACATTCATTGATTACTGATGAACAGGAAATAGAAGAAAAACAAGAATAATGATCAAGAATGGAATTCGGTTTATGGTATTTCTCATGGATATTAATTCTCTGCTCCCTGTTATGGGAAGCAAGAATGTCACTCTGCTAAGAATCTCAAAACTGTATATTTTGAACCATAATCAATACATATTAAATAATTTGATCAAAAGCTAAGAATTCTTTAGTTTTTAAAATGCTCTACTCACTAATAATTTCAATTTAAATAATAAAATCCAATATTAAAAAGTAATACGGTGACCAGCGCTACATAGAATTAATGCTCTGGATTCTTGTCCGCTTGAGTTCACATCCCTACTTACTTTAGTGGACCCATTTTTTTCTCTATGATCTATTTCATCACATTTAGCATGGGAATAATATTAATCATACTATATATAGTTACAGTGAAATTGAAGTCACTTAGTACACATAAAATGATCTGCATGATATTCAGTAAATGCCCTACACAATATAGACACCAATATGCTGACACTATTTAACACATAAATTGTAAACATGTACCTTTTTAATTAACAAATATATGGGCCAGGGACTTGGCTCACTCACTCCAGCCTCTGCCTGGCAAGCACAAAGTCCTGAGTTTGATCCCTGGTATCACAAACCACAGTGCTGGGCATGGTGACTCACACCTGTAATCCCAGCACTCAGAAAGCAGAGGCAGGAGGACCGTTATGAGTTTGAGGTGAGCCTGGGCTACATAGTGATTTGGGGGCCAGCTTGAACTACAAAGTGAGACCCTATCTCAAAAAACTAAAAAAAAATTAAAAATTAAAAAGATATTAAAATTTAAAATTTAAAAACCTAGATATATAAGAAGGAGCAGGAGAAAATACAGAAAACATATTAAAGATGATTATCCTCTGGGTAGTAGGATCATGGTCAGTATGTTCTCTTTTATTAGGTTTCTTTCTTTTGCTTCTTTGTACGAGTGACAGATATTTCTTCTATAATGAGAATATGTGTTGTTTCATAAGTCAAGCAAAGCAAACAAAAGAATATCCAAAAATACTGTCTTACCTTCCCTTTCTTTTAGTAGTAAGTTGTCTAGTCATTTCTGATCCAAGTGAAAAGATAGATATGAATGAACAGTTCACTTTTTTTTTTTTTGAGACAGGGTCTCGCTTTGTGGTTCAGGCTGGCCCTGAGCTCAGCCTCAAACTCACATCACAGCAATCCTCCTGTCTCTGCCTCCCGACTGCTGGGATTACAGGCATGCGCCACCATGCCCGGCACTGTGGTATATGGTACTGGTTGCTGCTGGGGTGAGTCTCCACGCCCAGTATGGTATGTGGTTACCAGGGATTGAACCCGGGTCCTTGTACTTGAAAGACAGGTGCTGGAACCACTGAGCCAAATCCCCGGGCCAGTTCACTTGGTTTTGACTAAAATTCACAGTTTTTTCCCAAGGTTTCTTCATACAGAGAAATAGAAATGATAAACAATTTAATGGGGGACAGGGTAGGGAACAAAAGAGGGAGATCCCCAGATGGGGACAAAAATAGAGATGGCAGAGAAAGAACTAAGCAAGGGATTGCTGGCAAAATCCTCCCATATGAAAGGGAAGCCATCAGCGGGGAAGAAGAAGAAAGGCCTGGCTTCTGCTGTAGAGTAGAGTGAGAAAGACTCATCTGCAGGAATTTTTTAAAAATCTATTTGAGACTTTTGTACTCGGAACATACAAGAAGCTTGGAAACTGCCACTCCATCCTAACAGCAAGTAAAAAGCTGAGCAAACTAGAAAATCAGAAACTCTCCTTAAATTTATAAGAGAACTGAGATCGCACACAGGGAAAATTGCTATCCCTCAAATTGTAATGGCAGTCAGGTGGAGGCCGAGAATCACAGCTCCCCGGAGCCGAGGTGGGCAGGAAGCTTCACTGTAATTGGGCATGCTGGAGGCTCATGGTGGACAGCTCTGACAGTTACAAACACGAGGGAACCTAGGCGTCGGCAGTGCTTTATACTTTCACTACTTTTACTTCCTGGAGCTTTACCAGGTTCTCATAGGGAATTTTGGGGGGCAGAATCTCATGCTTCTACAAGGTAGAGGGTAAAAAAAAATTTTTTTTTGAAATATGTCAGAATATATTTTGTGTTAATAAGATCTGCATTCAGAAGAAAGCATTTAACTAGAGCCTAATCTTCC
>PVIR01007227.1:0-61995 GCA_004026965.1 Petromus typicus
TTCACAGGGAAAAACAGAATAGTTTAGAAGGGAGAAAGCGGCTTGTTTTTACATACTGCTGGGCTAACTGCGCGCCTCCTGGCGAAGCATACTCAACTCAGGTTCTAGGCCTGGGGAGCCTCAAGCCTCAAGCACAGGGGTCTTCCGCCCGGGACCCCAGTCCCTATTTTGTCACACCTTATTCGGCGGGGGCGTGGCACTGGAGCTCTGGCAGGGGCTCTCAAACTCTGGTTCTGCTCTTCTCTGACTGCAGTATATCTGACCTTTCACAGCAGTGCCCTCTGCTTCCCTGCACTGGAATCAGCTCCCAACACCTTGACAATGTTGCATTTATAAGGTGCACATGCCCAGGGGAAAATACTTGGGGGGACGCGAGATGGGGGCAGGACAATCCTGGGTGGGTATGAGAACGAGATGAGAGAAGTTGCTGAAACAAAAGGTGGCAGAAATGGAGTCAAAACAAAATTGGAAAAGTCAGATAAGGCCAGTCAAGGAGGACGTCAGACAGCAGATGCCTTTGGTGAGATGGAAGTCTCATGATATCACTGAAAGGCTTTACATTTGCAATGAGTAAAAAGTGGGCATTTTGGGTAAATCTCACCTACCCTTGTTAGAAAACTGCAGCATAAACAATGCATAGAAAGTCTACTCCTTCTGAGCGGGGAGAAAAATACTAATCTCATTAGATGTCCTGTCAGTCACTTTGCATTTTGGAATTAGTCTTTACAAAGAGGAAACATAGAATCAAAGACTAAAGTGGTAAAAATTCAAAGGGCACAAAACAACTGGTCTAGAAAAATGTAAAAATATTAATGTAGATTAAAAAGTAGCTGAGATGAGTTCTAGAACTGTATGTTATATATTGTGAAATAGAAAATACTCAAAGTGTAACAAGGTGAAGGGGGAAAAATAATGAGATTATAACAAAAAAGAAAGGAAATAAATTTTATGTATATAGGGGGGTGGTAGGGTTGGTAGGGCCATGGGAAAAAATGAGGATTAAGTTGTGTCATATACTGGTACAAATACCCATTGTGGAGTGCAATTATGATGTGTATCTGTAATGTAGCAATAAAGATTTCAATAAATTAAAGTAGCTGGGAGCTTTGAAGTCCCACATGATAGGACCCCTCCTTGCTCTCTGACCTCTTCTCACAACCCAACACTTCTTGTTCATTCTGCTTGACTTCACAGGGAAATCCACGGCACTCCAGGGAAATGGTGCTGGAATGTCAGCCTCTTTCTGAACTGGCCAACAGTGCTCTGCCTCTTTATCCTTGCTCACCACTCAGCCTGGAAAGATTTTCCTTCACATAGATTTGTGCTTCGATGTGGCTTCAGTGCATTAGGGCCTTTGTTCAAAGTCATTTGTCAGGAAAGCCTTCTCTGATTGCTTCCTCTAAAATTACAACTGTATTTTTAATCCTTTACCCTATTTTGCTTTTCTTCATAGCAGTTATTAGCATCATCTTAGTCCCACTGAATTGCCTTTCTTCCATTCAGCACATAAGCTACCCGAAGGCAGGGACTGTGCATTCGCCTTGTCTACCACTGACTCCTCCATGCCTAGATGACTACATGGGACACAATGAGTACAACATATTGTAGGTACCCCACATACTTGTCATTAAAAGAAACACTAAGCCAGGTATGGTAGCACATGCCTGTCAGCACTTTGGTAGACCGACACATGAGGATTCCAAGTTCAAGCCCAGCCTGGCTGAATTAGTAAAACCTTGTCTCAAAATTTAAAAATTAAAAAGGGCTGGAGATATAGTTCAAGAAGAAGGTGAAAAGGTCCTTTTCCCCAGGACCATCTCACACACACACACACACACACACACACACACACACACACACACACTTAAAGTTGTGAAGTGAAGTGAAAGTTATCCCCGGGCAGGCAGCTTTGCACACTTGAGCTTTTCCCACGGCCTACACAGACAAGTGGGTACCAATAGCTGTCCAGTCTCCACACTGTCAGGTGCTACATGTTGCTCTTTGACAGTTCTCATGCTTCACATAGACATTTCATCTTAACTCAAGACCATTTTAACAGTCTCCCAACAGATCTTGATCTCCCAGGCTCGCCTTCTAGCCACAAGCTTGCTGTTCTCTCAGTCAGTACCTTTATTAATATTGTTTTCTTGTTCAGAAATGCTTAGGTTCCCCCCCCCAGAATTTTTAGGACACATTCCAAACTTCTTAGCGCACTGGTCAGTGTCCCATCCTAATTCTCACTTCCTACATCACTGAGCACGGTAACATGCTTTCCTCTGGAAAGGTTCTCTGAGAGGATTAATTTACTCACAAGCTCCAATGAAAATCCCATTCACACCTTTGATCACACTGTTACTTTAGGCTGGAATTTAACATTTTATACAAACCTATTTTGTAGGTGTTACCATTACTTTTACCCCTATTTTATAGATGAAGAAACGATAGCTCCCAAAGGTTAAGAAAAGCACCCAAGGTCACACGATTCATTAAGTGGCAAAGGTCAACAGGAGAAGTTAGCTGTCACTTTTGGGGATGGAAGCCAGGGTGTCATACATAGGAAGCAAGTGCTCTACCACCAACCTACAAATCCAGCCTTAAAAGTCTGAATTGAAACCTATTCAATCATGCTCCAGCCTCCACAATTAGTACTTGAAACTAATGATCTTCAGAACTTTCTTATAATTCTTGGCTACTTCAGAATCATCCTAACACAAGAAGCTTCTGGTTATACTACAATACTTATAGAATAAGAATGAGTAAAATCAAACCAAAATAGAACACCCAGGAAAACTCACAGGCCTCAGTTTCTCCATTCTGAGTTTCTCTTTTGCTTCATACATCCACACTAAGACTGTCACAAATACATTAGAATGACCCAAATATTCTATCAAACTGCCACAAACATTAGCTAAACGCAATGAACATTTCAATCCTAATCCTGCTCAGAATCACATAAACTTTCTTTACAGTATTTTACTATAAATCTTTCACATATTTACTTCTTAAATTCCCACTGCATGTGACAGCAAATTTTACCAAAGATGTCTGTGTAGAAAACTGCATAATATGCATCTACTAGTTTTCACTGACCCAAAATGAAGAATAGAAATTCACACTAAACTTATTTGAAAACTTAACAACCATCCCTAAAGGAAAAAAAAAAAAACCTATTTATTTCCAAGCAGCTTGGATGTATAATGATGATATAACTACATTATTTGTCCTTGCTACTTTGATCTTTGGTAAGACAGTTATAAACATCTTCCTTTTCCTTCTACAGTTCAGTAGCTCATTAACCAAATAAATATCCATAAGTTTTAATAATAACGTGTTTTCTGTTAAAATTTCATGGAAAATCATTTATAAATCTTGCTCGCTCAGAGCTCTGAAAATCTGCCTTAAAGAGTCAAAATAGTGTATGTGACAATAGTGCCCCCTGCTGGTCATAGTGTAGAACAGCCAAATTCAGGCCAATAATGCAAAACCCAACACGATTTGCTTTGTGCCTGAAATTGTGCACAAGGACCCCTCATCTCAACTTCTTCCTCTTTTAGGTAGAGAAGCATATTGACCTCATAGCTTCAAAACAGAAGGAAATTGTTCTCAGCAGACCAAGGACTGGGTAGGTGTTCCAAAAATTCATTTCCTTTGTTTTTAAAAGTCCCAGCACACCCACAGCTGGGACTAACAGGTACATAGGTGTCCTGATCTCGTCTATTTGCTCTCGCTCTTTATCAGCAGGCTGCGTAAGACAGAAGGAAACGAGGAGCCCCAGCTGGCCTACAATATCACTGTGCCATCTCCTGGCCCTTTGCTCCTTGCGTCACTTACCACCTCTCAGACCATAAGGACAGCGAACAGCACAGCGTTTGCACCCATCCCCTCCCTGCCAGCACCTAGCACTTTGTCTGGCCACCCGCCAGGAGTGTTAACCGAGGTCTGCGGGGATGGGGAGTGCTCTGTAAGGTACTGAGTGAGGTCCTTATTAAGGGTGCTGGCATCGCCGCAAATGTATGCTGAATTAGAGTATTGCCAAATGCTCCCGCAGGCCAGAGGGAAACAAGGTCTCCCAGAAGCACCGCCTGTCTCGGCGCAGTCTCTAAGACGCGCCCCACCCCTTGTGCTCCCTTGAAAACCTTTTGACTCAACCAAAGTTCTATACTAAACAATTTCCTAATTAAAGCAGTGTCTTTTCCTCTCAAACCTTGATTCTGTGGGTTTCTGGGTGCCGGGCTCGCTTCAGGAGGCCTTTCCAGATACCCTCGTCTCCTCTCCCCACCCCTCCCAAAGCCGAGCAATCCCGCAGCTGTTGGAGACAAGTAGCAACACCTGGCTCTCTAGCTCCAAACCAGGGAGGCCAATACCCGGAGAAAACTAGCGCATTGCGATAAAAGGCAAAATGGTGAGGCTATTGAAAGCGAGAGCGCCGGAAAGACGCACCTTCGGAAGCGCAGAGCCGGGTTAGCTGGCTGAGCCCGGCCCGGAGTACTGAGTCTAAGTTCAGGGTCAGATCCTGTCCTAACATGCTCATTTTTTTTTTCTCGTGAAATTACTGGCCTTAACTTTGAATCTTAACTATAAGAAGGCGCCAGGGTTGCGCAGGTAGAAAAAGGGTAAAAAGAAGCCAGGAGATCAGGCGAGGCTGGCGCTGCCTGGGGAAGAGGCCTAAGAGGCGGGCTCTGCCTGACTGGGGCCCAGGAAGCGGGTCGACGCACCCCCACCCTGCACCCCGCACCCCGGACCCGCGGGAAATCGCGGTGGTTAAAGCGGATATTTGCAAAACCTGGCCTTACCGTTGGCTGCTCCGGCTCTCTGAGATCTCCTTTTAACTGCCAAGGCATGATCTGTTTCCCTGTTTCCCTCCGGGAAGGATGCCTTTCATCTTTGCAGTACGCCTACTGTGACGCAGTGCCCTGCGGGGCCGCCTGGAGCAAACGGCTGCGTCTAGAAAGAACTTCCCCTGAGGACCGCGGCTGCCCAGAGCCAGCCACCGCCTCCCGCGCCGCCCGCCTCCCACTTTCTGGGCGGGCGACCCGCTGGCTTGAGAGTTGGCGCCGGGCACACCATGGCCTGCTCGCCCCACGCTGTCCCCAATAAGGCAGCCCAGGGGCACTCCCACATGGGGCACGTCAAGGCCACTGGGATAAGACACACACACACACACACACACACACACACACACACACACACACACGAGGGATCTGTTCCTTGTTCTATCGCAATAACAGTGCTGACCTCTAGAAAGTAAAGGGATTAAATCTGAAAGCTGGAAGGAATAGGCTAAGGCTGGACTTCACCCGGCCTGATTTTGCCCGGCAGTCGCCACATGGACTAATATTACTAGTAAACCCTACCTGTCTGTCTCGCAAACACAGAAATCCCTGTGAAGCAGGCCCACCGACCAGTCCTCAAGTGTGAGAAAGGGCGGAGAGAGGAAAAGCAGCCCCCAGCACACCGGCCGGGGGCGGAAGTTTCCTTTGTTCTCGCCCAATCACCTTACAAGAGCTCAAGTTACTTTCAAATTCTTTGTAACAACAACAAAAAAAGAGCATATGCCCAGTCACAGATACTTAGGTTTCTCACAGCATTTCTGTGGAGCTGGGAGGGAGCGCTGCTGCGGGTGGCTGCTGTGGCGGCGGGGAGAAGGGGGTTGAATTTCTCCCTAAAGGCATACTTTTTTTCAGGAGTCCTGTCTTCCTTCTGACCTTTGATTATTTTCAAGGCTTTAATAAATGAGGATTAGGCAAAGCCTATAAGCACAAGAACAAATGGCAGATTTAGCAAATAGAAATTCAGGTCACCCAGTTAAAACTCGACCCCAGACAAACAGTGCATACTATTTTTTTTTTAATAATACAGTGCTCTTCCCTTGTTCACTGTGTCGCTTTCCACGGTTTCAGTTACCCACAATCTGAAAACTCGAGAAATAAATCGTTCATAAATTAAAAAATGTACTCCCTTCTCAACAGCATGGTGAAATCTCTCCCGTGATCCTGTCATGCTACCTAAGACATGAGTGAATGGCACCTTTGTCAAGTCATTCCATGGCCACCCGGATTACCAGAGTGGCAGTGGCCGTGTAGCGTGCTGCTTTGTGTGCCGTGATCCTTATTATATATCATACTGGCCCCAATGTATAAAAGCACTGATGCCCACAATCAGATATGGAAAATAAGAACCATAGAGTATTTTGTTTAAGCTAAAAGACAAAAGTTCTTGACTTAAACAAAACAAAGCTGCATGCTGCAGTTGTGAAGACATAGAAGGATAAATTTTCTATCAAACTGAGGGAGAATGATGATAGATTTGCTGCTGCACCTCAAATACACAGTGTTAAAGACATTGTGCATGAGAAATGCTCAGTTAATGGGAAAAGATATGTAATTTGTGCATAGGGATGTGTAAGACACAAACAGTATGTGAAGTTCAGTACTATCTATGCTTTCAGGCATCCACTGGGGGAAGGGGCATGAGATGGATTTCCAAAGGATGAAAGGTACTGTGCTGCACAACATTTACAGTGCACTTGTACTAAACACTTTTCATTTTTCACATAAAATTCAAATTTAACTGGATATTGTGTTTCTCTGACAACTATGAACAAATGCAATGACTATTTAGTTTTTAGCTCATCTTTCACAAATAGACAATAGTAGAGACAGGCAAAAACTACCATACGGATATTTTGTTAGTAATTTTCATGAGTACATTGAAAGCCTTGTTTAAAAAGTTATATATTACATATACATATAGACAGAGAGGGAGAGAGAAAAAGATATTAACTGAGATGACTGTGGATCTCATAGTTAAGGCTCTCAGGTCTTTAAGGTAATCCATGGATCTGTAAAATACCATCTTCCAGCTATATCAAGCCTATGTCCACTTTTGTATGATCTTTAAGCTAAAAATAATTTTTATAATTTTAAATGTTCAAAAAATTTCAGAAGAATATTTTATGACCAGTAAAACTTTTATGAACTTCAAACTTTAATGTCTGTAAACAGAAGTTGACTGTGACCTAACCATTCTCTTGCATGCCTTCCCATACTGTCTCCGACTATTTGGAAACCAGACCATCCAGCTGAAAAGTGTTAGCAGGAACCATGTAGCCTGAAAGACTATGTGACCATTTACAGAGTCTCTCAGCCCCTAACGCAATAGAGTACCTGTGAAGTGATATGCAGACTCTGAATTCGCACCTGGCGTGAGGTACCCTTCTCCTCGTCTTTGTAGAAAGCACTTACTTAGCTGTCCTTTGGCCTATACTCAAATCAAATACCCTATTTTCACTAGTAAAACAATTGGGCAAATCGCAAAGCTATGGTGATTGAATGGGACTTGGATTTAACAATACAGCCAGTGTCTGCTTGTCATGACTTCTAACTTGTTCTTTGTTCCTTGCTGCACTGCCTAACAAATCAGAATATCGAGTGTGGTTTTTAGATCCTTAACCCAGTCAATATTGTGGTAAGTAGCTCGCCTGCCATCTAGTGGGAGAAGGTAGGAGTGCAGTATTTAATTTATTCTGACAGTGGCTAGCTACAAGCTGTAAGACCTTGGACAGTGATGAAAATACTAGCATAAATTTGAATATTTTTAAGTTATAAATTATTTCCTAAAGTACAGTATTATGATTAAGCCATCTTCACCCAATGCTCTGATGTGATAGATTCTTTCCATTTTTTTAATAGAAGAAGAAACAGTGTGAATATTGGCTGAATATTCAAGGTCATGAGCTCTAAAGAAAATGCTCCGATCTGTTCGTTCTATGTATTCCCTCAGAACTTTGGTTTGCTCATTTTGACATCTGTTTTATTCTGTGAATGGTTTTGAAAATCTTTAGTTGCCACAAGTACGTTTATTCTAAGAAATTTCAAGAGATAATCTTTTTGAGTATATGTTTACAACACACGAAAACAATGTTCAATGGGGGAATTGTTCTACACGCATAACATCTCATTCATTTCAGAGCCTTTTACCTCCTTCTCCCTTACCTCACCCTCTGCCTGCTCTGCTTTCTCACCTCCAAAAAGTCTATTTCTAAACAAACATAAATCATTTGGAATATATCCTCTTCAAGAAAGAAATTACATGGAGACAGCCATAACTATTTCCAAGGTAAGAGTTTAAGTACTGTTTATCTAAATGATGTTACTTTATGTCCATTTTCTGACAAGAGGTACATAAATTAGTCAGAAACAACTTAAGGCACACAGCTCGCAGGGATGTGTGACTATTGGCAAAACACCTGCCACCAGTTATCTTTAAATCCTTTTTTGATTAAGACCTATAACAACAATTTTTGCAATGCAATATAATTTCCTGCTCTTAGGCTTACAAAAATGTTTGCATGGAGCTTTGAGAGTATTAGACACTGCAGTCTCAAAAACTAAAGATCGATTTTAATTGCTTGGTGTTTGAGAAAGTTCCAGGGGCTTGTGTTGGATCTGCAAAGGGAGCTCTGAGCATACTACGCTAAAGCTCATTTGAAAGGGGAGATTTGTGCATTCTCTCTGACTTACTAAGGGGCTTCTGTGTCCTGACAGCAGCCTGTGTACTTAGTGAAGACCAAGAGCCAGATTAAACAAACTAAAGGTTAAGGCAGCTCCCAAGAAAGAGTCTTGTTTACAGTGACATTCATCTGATGACCCCACAGTTCAGCACATAAAAGAATGTGCCAGATCATGGGTCATGTGCTAAATGCACTTGTACTTGAGTGTGTCCAAAAATGCATGGGGAGGGGCAATTTAAAGCCCTTTGCACACCACGGTGCTGCCCTTGCAAACAAGGTCCCTGGGCAAACACATTAGTGGTCCTTGCAGTTAGCCGCACTCCGACATTAAAATTTCAGTTTGAGGTGAGAGTGTGAAAACTATGGTAGCTGGGGCCATGGGAATGAAAAATACCTTTCATCTGGTCATTTTTAGACTTTCTGCACAACTTGAGGCTTTTACCAGTGAACTCTACCTGCTTTTAAACTCTGGTGATGCACTTTGTGTGAAGGATGGAGAAAATCTCTGAGATGTTCCAGCTTGGACGTGACCCTGGACCTATTTTAGCAGCTGCCCTCATTGCCCTGGCTACCAAAATTCTGGATGAGCCGTTGTCCATGGTTGTGACTGGGCTCTTCATGTGGATGTTGTGTGGATCGACTCAGGTGCAGACAACAATTGTGCAGAGGATATACTGGCTATTGAAATAGTGCCTGCAGTTTCCCCCCTCTTTACTTAGACCCATACGGTTATGCCAAGTATGTCCCTAAAAGTTCAGAGCACAAAATTTGTCAAAATCGCTATCATTTATATTAAGCTTACTGCTGCTGCTATTACTATTACTATCAATAATAATGGACAAACAGAGAGTGCTCCTTCTTTTTTACGTATTGCTGTTGTAGGAGCTACCTCCATGGGAACTGAACTCCCTCTCAAGGCCTGTACCTGTGGACTACAGCATCACTGTCAACCCTATTTGACACAGAGGCTGAGAGACTTGCTCAGGTTCACACATCAGGGCTGTGGCAGGGTTACATTTGAACCCACATGTCTGACTCCAGAGCTGTTGTTTTTAATCACTGCAGCGTAGATCTCAAAGCACATACAGAAAAAGAAAAGACACGCTGTTCTGTCTGCCTGCTCAGTAAAGTCCAATAGCCCATTTTGGCATTTAGTACTTTCTGTCACTTGGCTATATCTTACATTTTCCTCAGGCTGTCTCAGAGCCTGGCAAAGTCCATTCTAACCACGCGAGAGAACTCACCACCAACAAGTCTCTGTGTTGCTCATCCTGTGTTACCATCCCCCCCACACATACATGCACACCTTTCCCTGTTGAATTCCTATTCATTCTAAAAGGGAAAACTCCAATTTGACCTTTTCAGTAAATCCTTACCAGAGACCCAGCTCGAGAATTAGTGTTCTGCATAATTCACCCCTTACTCTCCCTCATAAGCCTGGCGCCTTTTACTTGGTATTGGAATTATTTATGTGTGTGGCAGTCATATTAGTCACCAGACTATTAACTCACCACTGAAAACCATCTTTAAGCTCTCCTTCAACCCTGACTCCTTGCCCAGTTTCCTCAAATACAGGAACACTGAGGCCAGTCCCCCAGAGAAGTTTGTTCTTAGCTCAGTTCTGTGTAACATTTACCCCTATTCCAGGTTGTCTAGTAATCTGGAGACCTGCTTCTCTGTAAAAGTTAAACTCCTGTGGGAAGAGAGTGTTTTATATATCTCTGTAACCACAGATTAGTACAGTCTCTTGCTCATGTGCTTGTTCAATGAAGAAAATATGAGTGAAGCCTTTCTCATGTTTCCCCAACTAGAAGTAACCCTTCTCTTGTCTTATCTCCAACAGGAATTTGTTTCCCCTTTGCTTTACTTGTTTTTTTATGTGATGTTTGACAGGTCTTAGCCCCCTTGTTACACTATTAGCACTTTTAAAAGAGTTAGGTCTATATTTTGGCTGTCTCTGTGGTCCCTTCTCACCTGCCAGTGTTCTTGGTCCAGGAAATTTGCCAGTAAATGTTTTCTAAATGAAAGGTTCATTGCAGTGAAGTGGGCACCAGTGTGATTCCAAACAATAAATGAAAGAAAGCCATGCTGCATGGGAATCACCTGTCCAGGCTGAAGTGATCTATGTATGAGAGGAGGCTGTGAGCTACAGGCCCATCACTCGCACCTATATGGACAAGTTATCTGTTATCACTGTCACTGTGATACTAGAGACAGAGTGTTATTCTTTACTTTGCACTGTAGTAGTTAGACTATCATCATGACCCAAGAGAATAAAGCAGGGGTGAAAACCTATGAAGAAAACACTAATTGCATATAATGCATTAGTTTCACACAATAGCTTCATATGTTCATTTGCTGGGGCCTTGGTAGCAGTACTCTAGAGTTCCTATCACATTTTCTGATAAAGATAACTTTAATTATCTTAGCACTGGTTGTCCAAAAACTAATAAAAAGTTTCTATTAGAATGATAAGAAGTTCTGTGAAGATCGTAAAAAACTGAGTCTACAAATTAGTAATGGATTATTCATGTACCATCAACTGATAAGTAAATATACATTTTCTTGGGAAGGGGAAGTTTCTTATCAATGGAGTGTCTTATACCATAACACAAAACGAAAATTCACAGGAAGAAGGAAAATGAGCATTTGTGAGTACCTACTGTGTGTCAAGTACTGTTCATTATCCAGTATAATCCTTTGATGGGTTATGCAGCAAAAAAAGTATGTGAAGTGACACATGTGTCTACCTTTTTGTTCTTTTTTTTAAAATTGAAATCTTTATTGGTACATTACATATATACATCATGATTGCATTCAACAATGAGAATTTGCACCAGTATATGACACAACTTAATTCTCATTTTTTTCCCATAACCCTGCCCACCCTACCACCCCCACCCCCATCTACATAAACTTTGTTTCCTTGCTTTTTGTTATAATCTCATTATTTTCCCCCCTTCACTCCATTACGCTTTGAGTGTTTTCTATTTCACAATATATAACATACATTCTAGAACTGATTTATAGCTTTGTTTTCTCATACCAGAGAAAAGATACGGTATTTACACATCTGTGACCTATTTATTTCACTTATAAGGATGTCCTCAAGGTACGTCCATTTAAGTATAAATGATTCAAACTTATCATTTTTTATGGCAGTTTGGTGCCAGAAATCGAACTCAGGACTCTGCCACACAGGTGCAGTGCTGCTGAGCTACATCTGCAGCCCCTACCTTTTCTTCTATTCTGCATGACTTACTTAAAATGCATGGCTGGTATCCCTTGCTGCTTACGCCTCACCTGCCCTATTTTCCCTTATACTCCTCCCACCACACATGGTGTTTTAAATTGTATATGGGATA
The DNA here is from genome assembly GCA_004026965.1 of Petromus typicus. NCBI lineage: Eukaryota > Metazoa > Chordata > Mammalia > Rodentia > Petromuridae > Petromus > Petromus typicus. The sequence goes on from PVIR01007227.1 coordinate 11,878, forward strand.
GTTAATTGGATTTCAGAGGTTCATTCAATCCATCTACAACCAAGAGGTCAGTATTTCTGCCACTTCAGTACCACGTTGATGATGCCTATCACGTTCACTTGGGTTCATAGTTTAAACCTGTTAAGTTACAAAGATCAACCTTTAAACTTTCTCACCTCCTTCCAGTACACAGTTTTAATAGCCTGACCACAGCAAACCATCGTGACACAGCAGAAAGGTCAGTTCCAGCAGACCAATAGTTCACTTGGTGGCCTGCTGCCAAGCAGACAATCACCATAGGAGATACGGAGCTCAATACTGATTAACTGAGATACTGTCATATTGTCAGAAACGCTTTTCCTGGGCTGTGGTGGCATTCCCTTCCATGCCATTATACGCATGACAATGAGCGTTCAACCAGCATAGAGACAGGGAGTCACCAGATTTATAGCCATTTTCAGATTGAGCAAAACTTGCGAAGGTGCAAAATTTAAGTAACAGAATATTCACTATCAGCTCTAAAAATACTAAGCACTTGTCAAAATGGCACAGTTAAATTCTTCTAGATTAAATAAAAATGAAGGAACAATAATTAGGCATGCAATTATCCATAAAAATGTTTTTAAGATTTGTAATTAGAGTTAATCGCTATAAAACACCATGTCGATTTGAAAAGCTGTTAACTAAATTGAAAATAAAGCGATGACATTGTGTATGTGGATTTCCTTATATTCAACTAGCCACGCAGGGTGTGGGGCAGTCTCGACCAACTTAGAGACCCAACTCACTGGGGCACCTGTTGGGCCCACTGCACCCATCCTCCTGTACTCTTGTTGCACCTGGTTTTTCTCTTGTTCCCTCTGTTCCTACACATGTAAGCAGCCCCATTGTTCACTACCTCCTACCTGTAGTTCACACATAGAGATACCTAGAGAAGGTGATTCATGGGATTAAAACTGAAGCAGGGGAAGTGATCAGGCTTCTAACTGGAATTCCAGGGAATCATGCCAGTGATGAATCACTCTGCACTTGACCTAACTTCAAAGCATGTCACTTTTAATCACCCTGACCACAACCACCTCTAAATATGAGAGGTTTCCAAATGTATCCTGTCTGCTCTTTCATTCAAATGAGATGTAAGTTAGGAACGTAGTTTGGTGATAAAGGCAACAGAAACTCTGTCCTGGGAACAAAAAACGATATTAGCTTTTCAGTCACCTTATAAAACTATTCTGCGTCATAGTTCTTGTAATGTCTCTTTGTTGTATTAACACCCTATCTTTCTACACCTGTTCTTAAAGTAAAGTCTGGCTAGTTGGAGTTTGATGCTGTATGAGCAGTTCAGAGAACTGCACTTTTCTCTTCAAGCAGTGAAGTGTACATGTTTCAAAAATACAGAATTAATTACCAACCTAACACATAACTTCCATATAATAGCTCCTTATGTGGAATTTATATCTGATGATAAATTACCTGCATTTATTTTTTTCATATCTGAAGATAATCTGGTCTTCAAAAGTATCTCTGCAACATAAAATATGTGCCGTGGCCAGCACATGGCTCTACAGCAAATGGCAGAAAACATCCTTTGTCTAGCAAATATTTTGTGAATATTCCAAAGAAATAGAGATACACTGCATCTAAATGCTGAACCAAGAAGCTAATTAGGTTTGGCAATTAGTTCCAAAAGTAAGCCCTGGTTCTTGTGGGTCGGTTTAAACAGGGGGCATCTCTGAAAGCATGGACTTTTCATGGTATTACTAATGAATCCACTGAGCTACTCATCCCACAATCATCCTCAGCTGTTCATCTGTGGTTATCCCTGCAAGGTGATACATACACAGAGCAACTTCTGAAGTGTTTTCCATAAGAATATTGGTATAGACTAGTATGATTGCTACTTTACAAGTGTAACTTACAGAAATTATTTACGGAAGGTCACATAGCTAGTAGGTAGCGGGGTCATCCCCAAAATAACTCAGATGACATGAACACATTTAACCAAATCTTTGACTCAGGAAAGTGGTATTTAATTGAAAAACCAAACACAGAGAATTATCTCAGGCCATTGTAACAGAATTATTGTTCTGTTATTATTGCTGTTGTCACCTTTAGAAGTACTAAAAACTGAGCCTAAGATCTCTCTACCACTGAGGTACTTCCCCACCCCACCCCCACTTGTTTTTTTGAAAGTTTGCTAAGTTGTCTAACCTGGCCTCAAATTTATAATCCTGACTCAGCCTCCTGAGGAGCTGGGATTATAAATATGCGCTACCTCACTTGGTTTGTTTCCTAGAACTTTTACTAATGCTCCATTGCCTGGACAAGATATTACTAACACTTTCGGTGAAGTCAAATTTGGCCTGTCATGACCACAGTAATTCAATATCTGTTTTTCAAAGGCCTCTAGAGTCATGAAGTTCTGTGATTTACCAAGATTCTATGACATGGTTCAGGAGAGTCTGGTTTAAGCCAAGAGTTCTTAGTTATTTTGAAAATCTATTCCAAATTCATTATGAGGACTCCAATCTTAGCCATCCATAAAGATTTAGAAGAAACCTGTAGCTTGGAGAACCAAGAGAACTATCAAGAGCAACTTCCCTCCATACCTGAGGCCCATGTAAGTGCCCAACCTCAAGTAACTGAGGATCTACCAAGCACATGTGAATGGTGGATCTCAGGAAAATACTACAATGCATTACTTACTCCCTTTTAGAAATTGATCCAATTACAATCCGATTCTGTGGTTCTTTCCTTTGTTCCTTTCAAAAAATAATCCATTCATTACAAGAAAAACAGCAAAAAAAATTCTGGTAGAAAGCCCTCATTTCACCAAAGAGCTAGATGGTCACACTCCTTGACTTTCTTTCCCCTTTTGAAAATGATGAAGAAATGCCACCCTGGGTAGCCAGATAGAACACAGTAAACTGATCCTCAGAAACGCAAACAGAAGTAGGTACTAAGAGAGAATTCATTGAGGTTATTGCCTCTTTTCTATTCGATTTCTACTGATGAGCTGAAGAGAAGATTCTTGCTTTTGAAGGATGGTGAGGGGTTGGGGTAAATCTGTGTTGCTAACTGCCTAATCCAGCCGGTCTCCAACTATGGGTTACATGTGTTCCTGGTATTCATATAGCTGAATGTCATTTCCTTATGAAGACACCATATAGTTAGATAAGAGCCATAAATTATATTTTATAGCACAGTAGAGTGACTACAGTTTACAACAATTTACTATGCATTTTATAGAGAACCAAAGGAGTTTAAAGATTCCCAATATGAGGAAATGATACATGTTTAAAAAGATGCAAAACTTAATGACCCTGTCTTCACTACACACTGCATCAAATTATCACTCTGCACATCACAAATGTATAAGTAGAAAAGGTCAGTAGGAGCTGTATGAGGTGAATCAGAATCATAGGAAGGAGTAGATCAGTATTTTTTAAAAAATGGTAGTAATATTCTAATGTATAGCCAAAACTAAGAGCCACTAGTTTGGGTGGTTTCCACTTTGGGGGTTTCCCAAGTAACTTAAAATCAGGATATGAATAACAAGGGTATCTCTCTAGACCAGAGCAGTCCAATAAAAATATCATATGAGTCATGAGTAGAATTTTAAATTTTCCAGGTAGCACTAGGAAAAGATGAATGTGACATGTAAGTAAATATTTTGCTTAACCAAACATCACTAAAATATTATCATTTTAATATGTTATCAGTACAAAATTAGTGGGTTTTTTATATTAGATTTTGGAAATTTGGTGCTTATTTTACATGTACAGCACACTGTATATTGAGGAGCACAGCTGTGGAAGCTAGTACACTCTTCTGCCATGGTGACATGCTCTAGGGAATGAGGATGACTTTTACATTTTTAGTGGCTACTGCTGTGAAACAATGGTATATACAGGGATAAAGACAAAGATGTTTCACAACTGTGACCCTCAGAGCTGAAAGAGTCTGTAGATAGCTGGTCCAACTCCTTCATCTATTAACAAGGTAATTGAAGCCACTGGGGTAGAAGGCTTGCCTTACATTACACTGATAATTAATGACAGCACAAAGGCTGTGGAATCTTAGGCTGGTTTTGTCTTGAAAGAGAATGGTACTTAAAAAGGTAACATCTGGCCTAATTTTCCCTTTTCTTCACGAGCAAAGTCGTATTTTCTCTAGTGATGATGAAAGAAACTGTCTTCTAATGCTAGATATAGCAAAGAGAATTGTGTGACCAAAAAGCTAAGTTTATATCATTTAACTGAATTTAATAGAAACTTTTAATTTTATGTTAAAATAACTAATTTTCACTTTTTTTAAAGTATGGCAGGCTTTGGATAGACTATTTGATGCTGCTTCAATCACCAATTTCAGTGCACAAAGAATGAGGTGGTTAAGAGGCCAAATTAACTCAGGAGGATCCTAGCTGAATGCAGTGATTGATTTTTGGAACAATCCACACATCTGGTAGGAACAATCAGACGCAAGTCCTTAATAGACTTGCATTAAACAAAGGAGCATGTGGGGTGTTACAGGCCACTGGTTGCTGACACAATCTTTGTAAGTCTATCATCTGTTTTTCCTTAAGAAAACAAGAGTCAGTAAGGTCACCCAGATACAAATAGCCACCTGCTTGATACTCAGGAGCTTGTGATAAGTAAAAAGTCTTTTTCTAAAAAGATGCTTAGTACTATCAACATGTGCTTCCCTAGTATGCACTGATGTGTCCTAGGGAGGGCTGTAGGCGAATGTGTTTGAGCTTTCCTTTGTTTCTCTAATCATCCTTCTTATGTGTTAGATGGGTATTAATGTGGAGACAGTTCTGTGCAACAGAACACTGGCTTATCAAATTTTATCACTGTTACGCCACACAACTGGGTAAGTAAGCAGTGAGTAGAAATCCACTGACATGGACACATTACTTCTGTCCTTTTTGCATATAGTCACTGCCTGGGAAGCCCTATGTGAGGCAATGCACAAAACCCTCCAGGGACACAAAAATAAAGGAGGCAAATCTTCTACCCTCGGATGCCTGGATCCTTGTAAAAGGGAATGAATATACAGATAACTAGAGCAGATGGAAAATTCTTAGTGTCCAAAGGCGTGCATTATGCAGTATTATGGGAGATGACACATCTCTTATGGGTTATAGCTGTCTAATTTATTATGAGCACGCTGTAACCGGCACAGCTAAATTGAAGAAAAGACTGTGACAGGCAGAGATAACAGTGGTCAGAGGGAGGTGGGAGGAGCCTAGAGAACCAAGAGAAGGCAGAGCAAGAGGCGACCCCCATGCCAGGTGAAGAACGTTGAAAAGTACAGCAGAGAGGCCTACCCAAAGTTCTTCAGTGTGAGGCACAATGCCCTGTCCTAAAATATTCATCGCCATAAAAAATGAAAAAAAAATTCATGATCAATGCATCCAAGGAGGACTATGAGAGAACAGTTTGGTAAAAGTGGAGGAACAGATTGGAGGTCCCATTTAACCCTGCCATTGCTCTGCTAGGTATATACACAAAAGAATTAAAAGATTCATATCACAGTGACATATGTGCACCCATATTTATAGCAGCTCAGTTTGTGATTGCTAAATCTTGGAAACAACCCAAATGTCCATCAACTGGAGACTGAATAAAGAAGATGTGGTTCTTTTATAGAATGGAGTATTATGCTGCCATTAAAAAATGATAAGATTGCACGGGAGTTTAGCTCAGTGGTTCCGGAGCCTATCTTGCAAGCGCAAGGACCCGAGTTCGATCCCCAGTAACCACATACAATACTGGGTATGGGGACTCACGCCCAGCAGCAACCAGTACCACATACCACAGTGCCAGGTGTGGTGGCTCATGCCTGTAATCCCAGCACTCAGGAGGCAGAGGCAGGAGGATTTCTGTGATGTTAATTTGAGGCTGAGCTCAGGGCCAGTCTGAACTACAAAGCGAGACCCTGTCTCAAAAAAAAAAAAAAAAAAAAAAAAGATAAGATTGAGTCTTTCCTGCTCAAATGGATGTACCCTGAGGACATCCTCATAAGTGAAATGAATAGGTCACAGATGTGTAAATATCATATCTTTTCTCTGGTATGAGAAAATGAATCTATAAATGAGTTCTAGTATATATAGTTGATAATTGTGAAATAAAAAATATTTAAAAGGAAAGAGGTTGTAGGAGCAAATTAGGAGGGGAAAAAGAATGTGATAGTAATAAAAAAAGGAAATAAAGCTTATGTGTATAGGGGGTGGGGAGCTGCAGGGTGGGTAGGGGAAGGGGAAAATGAGACTCAAGTCATGTCATGTTCTCGTACAAACTCAATGTTGAATGTGATGATATATTTTCGCAATGTACCAATAAAGATTTGAATTTTAAAAAGTGGAGGAGGAACTGTGAGCAGCTCTCTCCCTTCCACAAAGTCCCTCTGCCTAAGGTGTCACAGCTTCCCTTTGTGGTTCCTAAGCCCCACGTCCTAAGCAGAGCTGCGAGAGGCTCTGTAGAAGGCTTTCTTCGCTCCTGCAAAGAACTGAACGTTGGGACTTTGCAAGCAAGGAATTTTAAAACTCCTTAATCCCAAGAAGTGTTATAAGATTCAGAAACAGAAGTGTCACTGAAAAATTTGGAAAAAAAAAAGTCTGCTACATTAAGAAAAGCATTAGTAGACATAATAAGATTTTGATTTAATCTCTTTAGGAAGCCTTTAACACTCGGTGTAAAACACAAATCTAATCTTGTTTCCTCTGAAATTCCACTTCCGCAAACTGTTCATCCAGCTATGCAAAGACACTGAAGCTTCTTCAAAATGTATTCTTCCCACTGTCTAAACCGAATGAGGCTTTCAAGACTTGTTTTGTATCACATACATTTTGCTTTGGATTCATGGTGGCTGTTTCCCAGATTATAGCCTTTTATGGACAGTCTTTTGTAGTACAATTTGCATAATTGACAAATATATTATACATATCTGTTGTATACAACATGATGTTTTAAAATATGTATATATTGAACTAAGTACCTATCGAATTAAGTACCATGAATGTTAGCTCACACACATCATTTTTGTGGTGAGAATACTTAAAATCTACTCTCTTAGCAGTTCTCCACTATACAATATATTACTATTAATAGTATAATGTTGTTATCTACAGTTCATGCTGCATGATGGACCTCTAGAACTTATTCTAATTGAAACGGTACATTTTGGCCAATATCTCTACATTGTCCCTAACCCCCCCACCCCCTGGCCTCTACCATGCTACTCTATTTTTTTTCCCCTTGTATCAGGAATTGAACTCTGGGCCTTGGCACTTGCCAGGCAGGTACTGCACTGCTGACCTACATCCTTGGCCTTTCATCTTCCTCTTAGTATCCTGGGTTCCACTTTGTTAGATTACACATATTGATAAGATCACAAAATATTTTTTCATCTGTGTCTGGTTTAATTTACTTAACATAATGTCCTCCAGGTTCCCCCACAATGCTGGAGATGCCAGGACTTCCACCATTTTAAGTCTGAATAGTATTTCTTTATGTCCATACTCCATATTTTCTTTATCATCAGTTAATGGACACTTAGGCCACATTATTTTTTTTGAGACTGGGTCTCACTTTGTAGTTCAGGCTGGCCCTGCGCTCAGCCTCAAACTCACATCACAGCAATCCTCCTGCCTCTCCCTCCCGAGTGCTGGGATGACAGGCGTGACCCACCACGCCCAGCACTGTGGTATGTGGTACTGATTGCTGCTGGGTGTGAGTCTCCATGCCCAGTATTGTATGTGGTTACCAGGGATCTAACTCAGGCCCTTGTGCTTGCCAGACAGGTGCCAGAACCACTGAGCTAACTCCCAGATCCCCTACGCCATATTTTTAAACTCTAAAAACTAAAATATTTTCCAAGTAATTGCCCACAGATATTCCTTCTCTTCACCTATACATCACTATTCTTGCCTCCCTTCCTTCTCCCTTTAATATGTAGAGACTAAATCTTCTCCCCTAGTCACAAGCTTGGACGATCCAATGTTTTCCCTCTTCTTTCTCCTCACTGAGCTTCAAATGGCCTCATTTCTTCTGACTCCTCAAGTCAGCCTTGGGAGAATCGACATCCAGTTCATCACATTGACTGACACTTGTGTGCTTCAGAATCAAACTCTTTTGCCCTGTAAAGGGCAATGCTTCTTCTTCTATCAGCATCTTATAAATAAGGACAATTTGCTTATTTTCAAGTTGAGAAATATAGAATTATCACAAATACCTTCCCAACTTGCCATTATTCATAATGATTAGAGTTAGTTTTTTAAATTTTCAATTTCACAAACATTTGTGGTCCTTTATCTATGCCTAGCTGGGCATAGAAGGGGTGTGGTGGCTCATGCTTGTAATCCCAGCACTCAGGAGACAGAGGCAGGAGGATTTCTGTGATGTTAGTTTGAGGCTGACCTCAGGGCCAGCCTGAACTACAAAGTGAGACCCTGTCTCAAAAAAAAAAAAATAAGATTGAGTCTTTCCTACTCAAATGGATGTACCCTGAGGACATCCTCATAAGTGAAATAAATAGGTCACAGATGTGTAAATATCATATCTTTTCCGGCGCCTGTCTTGCCTCACATTTGGAATATTGTAGTCATCATCCAAAAGTTTATTCAGAGTTGGGACAACTGCCTCTTTTAGGCCCATGAAAAGTGAGTAATTCCAAGAATTATATTGGAATCTACTTCAGCCAGATAATCCTTACCTTTAAAAAAACCTTGCACATCTTATCCAAGAAGTAAATCACATTGAATTTTACAATGTAGATTCACCTGTATTTTCTCCCTTATACTCACAATAGCACTGTGAGATAGGCAAAGCAAATACTACTGTTCTTCCTACTGTACAAATGTAAAAACTACTAAGGAGATAAAGATCACTCAGTCAACAGTGGGGTTAGATGTTGAGTCTAAATTGTCTTTCCTCCTGTTTGACATATATGTTGTTCCTAGGCTGTGGTAGAATAAATAGTGCTCCTACTCAGTAGTAAGATGTTTCACTGAATAAAATAACAATTATGGGGTGAGGAATTTAGCTCAGTGGTTCTGGCATCTTCCTGGCAAGCACAAGATCCCGAGTTCATTCCCTGGTAACCACATACCACGTCACCTCATGGCTTTGTTCCATTAAAGCCCTCTGAAATGCTAGGAGGGTGGGTTACCCACCTTTCCAGGTTCCCCCTTCTGTATGTCTTAGGCAGAAGGTGTGGTGGCTCACGCCTGCAATCCCAGTACTTGGGAGGCAGAGGCAGGAGGATTGCTATGAGTTCAAGGCTGGCCTGGGCTACATAGTGAGTCAGGGCCAGCTTGAACTACAAAGCGAGACTTTGCCTCAAAAAAAAAAAAGCAATTATGCTGGAAAACTGACCAGTAAATGGATAATTTGAGGGAGGAGGAAAAAGATTAAATACAAATAGTAAGAAATCTTTACAACTCTCAAATCAAGTATTCACACCTCCATTTAAAATGAAACTAGATGAAATATTTTCCCTGACTTTCACTTCACTTTCTCTAAACCAGAAGCATATTTTCCTGAATATTTATATTAAATTTTAAGTTTATGAGTTTTGTAACATTTCATTAATATAAAAATTGAGTTTTTTCTTCTGGGGTAGAGTTTAATACTTTACATCCTGCTATTCAAGTTTTTCATCTGTTAACAAGCACCAAGTGTCCCTTTGGCGGCAGAAGGCATGATCATCCATGTATATTCTGCTCCCTAAAACTAGATGTTGGGCACAAAGAGGAGATCTGAATCTAAAGGCAAGGGTGTCAAGAGGTCAGCCAGAGGGATTTTGCTACCAGTAGCCAATTCCACCTCTTCAAAAAGAAAGCAGCCTTAGTGAAAGTGGTTGGGCATAGCAATCGCGTCCGGCTGCAAGTCAAGAGTGAACAAAGATCAAAGCTAGGACAGCTGGCTTCCCATTCTCACAGTGACTGTGATGTCTTACACACACACACACACACACACACACACACACACACACACACACAGAGAGAGAGAGAGAGAGAGAGAGCAGGATTCGATGCACATCAAAGTAATTATTGGCTCAGAAAATACCAACTGTGAGAAAATAAAATATTGAACCCATTCTATCCTTTACCTAAAGCTTTTATTGCACTTATTATTTTTCCTACCAGGAAAATTCTCATGTCATTACATTGGAATAATTTTAAAATACAGGGAATATGTATTTATCTTTCTTAAGAGGAATTCAGTTTTGCATTAGAAAGCTTTATGTCCTATCCTTCCAAACAGCAAAGATGGGACAAAGGGAAGGGCTCACCTTTCAAACTGGCTTCAGATCATGACAGATGTGTGTGGGAACACATGTAGTTTCAGGGGAACCCTGTAGGAAGGCAAGTCTCCAAAGCAAAGATAGTATAAAATGCAATAAATGCCAGAACAGAATACTTGATCACGAATGTGATACAAGGGAGGCAAAGTCTTCACTACTTGCTCCTGGCTAGTACATGCTCTTTCTTCCAGAATATTCTCAATGCTCAACAGTCCCTCTTATCCCTCTTTCTTGTTCTTTGGCTCCCTAAACATACATGTACCAGTCACCAGCCTTCTGTGTGTGTGAGCAGTGTGATGTGTGCTGCCTGGGTAAATCCACTCAAAATGTGCTTTGTTTAGAAAAAATAACCTCACATTGGATACTTCTTTCACTCTGCTCCACAAAATATGGGTATGCCAAATTATAAGTTCTTTACACTCCACCAGGAACTGTTTATAAGTTATTAGGTACAAGATATATCACACATTTTAGCCCAAGTAGTGAAAAAAGTGCATAAAATCTAGAAGAAGGAGAAAAGGGGAGATGCTAAAGTTTTAGTTAGACAGGAGGAAAGCTTGAGTGATCCAGTGCCTGTAATGTTGATTATAATAAATAATAATACATTGTGTATTTCAAAATTAAGAGTATATTGCAAATGTTTTCACACAAAAATTGTAATTATATGAAGTGATGGATTTGTTAATCATCTAGATTTAATCATTCCACAAAGTAAACATACACCAAAACATCACATAGTACTCCCACAACTATATACAATTTCAAATTTTTAATTAAAAAAATAAAACTCCAAAACAAATGAAAAGCTGTATTTGGAACCAGCCAAGTTCTCTCCCTTATTTGCACAGGCCTGAAAGTGTGGTTCATTTCTAACACTGTACGGGGAAGAGGGAGCCTCAGAAGTAAAAGGGCATTCAAGTGCTCTCTGACTCTAATGTGAACAGTGCATACAATTAACAGCTCCTCAGTTGGAATTAACATTCACTTTCCCTATTCTTATAGACCTGATCTTGGCATGATAACTGCAGCTGACTGAATGAGGAGTATATAGTAGAAAAGTGAACACTAAAGTTCTCAGCGAGCAATGATACACCGGGCAACTTTCTATTTTCTACTCTATTCCTTCCGGTACCACCATGACCTAATTTTCAGGGAGTGACATAATTACAGTCAGAAGCTTTGGCTTTACCTGCTTCCATGAACCCAGCAGCACTGGGCCATCCTATAGCTGGGTTTACACTGCTGGGCAACTCTGGGTGAGACAATAATGCAGTCTTTCCATAAATGTCACGCAGCCAGTGCAAGAATGATGTTTAGTCAGAGAACGAGTAGTCTGTCTGCACCAGGAAGACCATGCTGCCATCCAGACTAAAGAGGGGGTGCAACAAGAGCAGGGCCCTCCAAATGGTGGGACAAGGAATGGCTGAGAGGTCTGAGCTAGGCAGAGAAAGTGGAACACAGGTGCTGTCGCCGATGGTCAAAGGGATATCTGTCAGGATGAGGGGACATACCCAAGAGTTCAGAACCTACACCCAGGGAAGAAGATTTTACTGCAGGATGGGGGAAAACCAATGGCCTGAGGCTGAATGAGCTACCTTCAGGAAACACCAAGTTCCCCAGGCCTGGAGATGGGCACAGGGGAAACCATTTGTGGGGGATTTTGACATTGAAAGAGAAGAATTATGTTAAATGGTCTCTAAGAGTTCTTTGCAACACTAACAATACAAAGATTCAGCATCCCTAGTCTGAAATCCAAAATACTCCAAAATGTGAAATCTTTCAGTTTTTGAATTAAATATGTTTACCAATAATGTTTATACAAATATTCTGAAATCAGAAATACTACCTGCCCGAAGCATTTTTCAGAAGGGTTACCTGGCCCAGCTGGCATTATTATCTTACTTTCTCTTGTCCTCAGTCTCAGTTGAGGTTCTACAGATGCCCTGGTGATCCTTCTGTTTCATGAGTGAAGTCCCTGCTCAGCTTGCTCCCCTTCTTCACTGGCAGAATTGGTAACTCTTCTGTGGTCTAGGAGAACAGTACAGAGTTCAACGAGTGCTGCAGATAGCTCAGCAAAGCTTTGGTGACAGCCTGACCTGGGCCTGTCCAAAGTCAGCCACAGGCATTCAAACAGATTACCACCGACCAACTAGTCCGCAGTGCTGGCCCTAGGACGAGCCCTGCTTCAGGGCCTCTCACTCGTTGACTTCTTTGTGCTTGGAACCCTGACTTCTGCACACAGAGGCCAACTTCCATGCAGGCCCTGGTGATGGAGCCTCGCAGCATGCGCAGGTTCAGTGGGGATCCTCATTTGCTTTAGCACAAAGGTAGCTGCTCCATCACTATCCCTATCCTCAGGCTGTGCTTTGGCTCTGGGCTGTCACTCATCCTCCTCAAGCCCAGTTGCTAGGCAGCTGGAAGTCTCTGCTCTGAACCAATCACAAGGTAGACATTGGCTCTTTCCTATTGGTTTAACCACATCTGCAATCCTACTGCAGTCTGAATGCAGTGTGTGAACACAGATGCAAAGCGAGTAAAATGACAGAAATGAGCCAGAACTGCCACACCCTCTGCATCCTGTCCCAACACAGTGCATCCCCCTCCTGCCTCTGCAACAGAGGCATGAGGGTGAATGCATCTCAGCTGGGTGTCAGAGCTTTCTCCCCTCTGTATGGCTACTTCCCCAGCCTCCACTCCTGGGCCCCACACACAGAACACATACGAAATGCATCTGAATCAAAGTCTTCAGTGATTTTTGGTTTTTCTGGCTCTGCATAGTCTTTAGAACCCTTCAAAATCCTACCAACTCCAAGGTCAAGAGGAGGAGGTGGAGGAAAAGCAGCCTTTAGACTTTCTCATGGGGAAGAACTTCTCTTTCCCCACCATTAGCAACCCCTTACTGTGCCTCCTGGTTCAGCTGCCAAGGACAGTCACTCATTTGTTATCCTTCGAGTGTGGAAATGAATATTGCCAGATTAAGTGGACTCTGTGCAAGCTCCATGTTAAAGGTTCTCTTGCCTCCTCTGTGCAAATATTCGAATATGGTGGAAGTGTCTCATGGATTAAGAAAGTTGTCTTTCATTTTTCTGTAAAAATCCACACTCAGCTCATATTGGGTAACACATAGCCAGATATGCAATGTGCATTAACTGGAGAAGTTCTTACCACCATGAAACTATCCACTCACTAGTCCAGTTATTTATACAGGATGACCAAAAATTGCATTTTTTTAAGGTTTTTTTGAGACAGGGTCTCACTTTGTGGTTCAGGCTGGCCCTGAGCTCAGCCTCCAACTCACATCACAGCAATGCTCCTGCCTCTGCCTCCCGAGTGCTGGGAGTACAGGCGTGAGCCACCACGCCTGGCACTGTGGTATGTGGTACTGGTTGCTGCTGGGCGTGAGTCTCCACGCCCAGTATGGTATGTGGTAACCAGGGATCGAACCCAGGCCCTTGCGCTTCCAAGACAGGCGCCGGAACCACTGAGCTATATCCCCGGCCCAAATTGCATATTTTTTAATTAATTTCACTAAGATAATATAAAAATATTTTAAAGATAATTTCATCACATATACAGAGTACAAGAATTAACTGGTCGAAATGAGCAATGCTAAGGACAGTCATTACATAAACAATCATGTGGCCCAAGAGACACTCAGAGTGAACTGGTAAGTGGTTTAAGCAGAATAAACAGAATAACTTCGTTTTTGTGGTAACTGATAAGTTTGTGACTTTCATCTTTAAACCTCGATTCCAAACATCAGGGTTTAACAAAAACTATCTCTTCTTCCTTTGCAACCCATATGTCCTTTCTCACACCTGGTCAAAATGTTCCCACAACAAAGAGATGACATCATATGAGCTGTCGCTCTGCATAGCTCCTTCTCCTCTAAGGACAGAGAAATCCCTCTTTGAGATAGTCACGCAGTGGGGTGTTAGCTCAACATCACACTGACTGTTCTCCACACGAAGATTTTAAAGGAAGAGCCTGTCTCTGTGGGAATTTTCTGCTACATGCATATGAACTAACACCATGGCACAGAACCACTGCTTGAATGCTTCTTCTAACTCAGTGGGATTTAAGTCCTTTGTTACTTATTCGTTTGCAAGGAAGCCATGTTGCAACAAGAGAAGAATCTTTATAGAAAAAGAAATAAGAAGTTGCATATTTGGATTAGGCAAGTGAGATATAGAGAAAGGGATTTTTTTCCTGTTTTTTATATCCTGGAATGAATATGAATATAAATACATATATCCAAATCTCAAATGACTGTATTAATTTTCTACTCTTTGCCAGCATTTAATTCATTTACTTTAAGTATTATCTTCCTCTCCCACAGTAATCTGACAAGCATACCCTACACTAATCAAGCTGAATGTCCAGCACCTTGAAAATAAGTACAGTGTCATTTGATGGTTTTTTTTCAAAATATTCAGCATGAAGCCTTTGACTAAAGCTCTACTGAATAATTTGAATCATAATCTTATATACATAAAAAATTTCCAATATATTTTTATAAAGTGAAGTGTCCCAGGAAAAGCTTTCCTTAGTTAAAATGTAACCTATATACTTGATTACTATAAAAATAAATCAAATTTTAGCTATGGATATGAAGATATATGAGATCAAATTAAGTAGATTCCTTGGGAACCTCAGGGATGAGAAATAGAGAGGGACATAGAAACCATTTTGTCAGCAAAGCAGAAAGGGGAAAAAGGGCACAAGGTTCTGGTCACCGCTTCTCATCAGGAACAGATTCTCTGCCAAAGTGGGTCTGTAAAGCATCTGGCATTTTGTGGCCTTGTTTAAAAGTGCTAATTTCACCCTGTGCTTGCCTTTTAGCTCAAAGGCTCAGTCATTTATGTACAACGTTCAGGATGGATTATGACGGTAGCTAGAACATCCTTGCGTGCTATAACCATCTGCTATTTTCTGATTTTTCTCAATGTCCAGGCCATGTGCTTTTTCCCTTTCCATCAGGAAAATGAACTCCTTCACACATCGAGACAAAATCTTCCCATCCCTAGACAATGAGAACTCTGAACACAGTTCCCTTCTGTGTCAGTCTGAAATGGCTGTCACTCTTGGCCCCTCCCTCCTCAGCCCTGGTGCCCTGGTGCCCTGGCCACCACGTCTCAAGGCTTCGCAGTGTCTTTGGAGGCCACATCTCATTTCCTGTCTTCTCTTCCTGACTCTCACCTTGTCTACATTTCTGCGGTTTCTTTGCCGGTGCCTGGATTCAGACCTAAGCAAGATGCCTTGCTTAGCGCCTGAGATTTCCAAAGAACTGATTTACTGACTTTAGGATCTTCTGGAACTCCTGCTCTGTGGTCATGGGTCATAACAACCTCACTGCTGAGCCCAACTAGACCCCCAAGGCAGGTGGCTGCCACCAAAGCCCCAGGCCAGGAAGTGTATGTGGTGGGGTACAGATAGATAGTCTTTTACATGTGACTTCTTCTTTACAAATCTAAAAGAAGCGCCATATTAATTTTAATTGATCCTAAAAATTAGTCTAATTTGGGATTAAGTAGGGCAAGTGTAATGTCACAGACATTTTTCACGTGAGAAAGCAGGGACACAGAAGAGGCATCAAGTCATATAATAAATAAATGAGGGGTTAATGTAAAGTACTGTTGAATAAAACCCCGGCTCCTTTGCTACTTCTTCAGCTTTTATTCCTAGCAATAACCACAGTGGCAATAGCAGTTTATAAATGCTGCATTTATGAATACTTCCTTTAGAAGAGCATGGATTACATAATTTCTAGGATTACTGCGATATCCAAATACGAAGCTCTTTTTTCAAAACATCTTAAGAATTTCAAGATGATGACAGTGGCACATTACACTAAGAATTGAGGTCTTGTAAGTCTGGGGCCCTGCGCAATAGTACAGGTCACAAGCTCATGAAGTAGGCCCTCCTCGTGCACTTTCAAGATATCTAAGTCTTAGTATAGTGCTTAACTCAAGGGACAAATCAGTAACTGTGCCATCAGCCCTCTTATTCTTCTCCTTCTATGAAAAGTTCTGCAGAAAATTAGCATTTCATGGATATGCATACTTTGCACGACAGTTTTCTGGAAGTGGATCTTTTTTCTTAATGTTGCATAGAAGGAAGCAAATTAAATCTCTCTGATATGATGAAATACTTCAAATCTCCCGCAGAATACAATACCCACTACTGAAAATTCTGGAGTTTGAAGAGTTTAGCATGTAATCAATGAGAAACCGTCCAAAGCTCATACTAAGAAAATTTCTAAGTACTAAGGACAGATTATTTTTTAAATAGCATTAATGGAATTTTCGTTTCTACTTTTTCCTACTTACAAGAAGAAATTTATCAACCAAGAAATCGAAATAATAATGCAAGGTACTGGCAACATCAGAATATCGATATAGTAGACTAGATTAATGAACAAATTGATTTTTTACTTCATCGTAGTTCTAAAGGAAGGTTGGGAGACTTTCAAAAGAAGGTCTAGACCAGTGCTGTCTTATAATCTATACAATGTGAACCACATGTGTAATATTTTTAATTTTCATGTTGCAACATTTTAGAAAGTTTTTTAAAAAGTAAAGGTTCCTGGGCCGGGGATTTAGCTCAGTGGTTCCAGCACCTGTCTTGAAAGCACAAGGGCCCAGTTTCAATTCCCTGGTAACCACATAACAATACTGGGCATAGAGACTCACACCCAGCAACAACCAGCACCACATACCACAGTGCCGGGCATGGTGGCTCACGCCTGTAATCCCAGCACTCAGGAGGCAGAGGCAGGAGGATTGCTGTGATGTGAGTTTGAGGCTGAGCTCAGGGCCTACAAAGCGAGACCAAGTCTCAAAAAAAAAATAAAGTTTCCATAATTTTAATATTTTTTTGCTCAACGAAAATATTGTCATTTCAACATATAACTAATATGACATGTTACATACTCTGTTTATATTTGACCTGTCTTTGACATGTACTGTATCTTAAACATACTGTATCTCTTGGTTCATACCAGCTCTATAATCTAAGAGCAACCACTTCAGCCCAAATATTTTCCCTGGGTGCTTAAACTAAGCATCATTTTCCAGCTTCTCTCGGTACTAAGCACTAAAATGGAAAACAAAGCATCTCCTCAGCTGTAGAAATTGCTGGTACTGATTCTTCTACCAGTAACAGCATTATTTTCTAGCACTAAAAATATGTGTGCCAGTAAAATTTAATGCATAAAAATTATATGTGATGTTTCAGATAAGGTATACCATTCAATTAAACCAGTGAAACCTATTTTCTCAGGCTGTATCTTGAACTAACTTTTCCAATTAAAATCAAGCCTTATTTCATTTTATCATAACATATTTTCTAACTTATATTATTAAAAATAAAATATTTTAATTATCAGACCAATTTTTTTAGCAATTTTTTTTTACCAATTTCATAATACACAGTTGAAAAGTTTGATTTGGTGGTCAAATGAAATTCATGGATTTAAGAAATTTGCATATGTGATTAAGTATTCCCAGAAGGCCAGTACCAGTGTCCTAAAAGCACGTGAACACCTCTATCTGAATGGAACCTGAACTTGTAATCAGACCCCTTGTTTCATCTACGGATTTGATTCTAGAGACACCTTACATTTCTTTATAACTTACATTTCTATATAACTCATGTAACAGGATCTGAGAGTATCGTTTATGCTGGAGCATGAACAAGGCCCTAGAGACAATGCGCAGCATTATAAAAAATACGTACACATATATTAAATACAAACTCTTCAACTTATTTCCAAATGGATAACATTATTATTATAAATCTTACACTTGTTACTTGTTTAACAAGATGTGTCCCATAATTGAGTTCTCTATGATTTTTTTCTCAAAATACATATTAATACTTTTTCACTAATGAATAAAGTCAACAACTTTTGTAAAACTAAGTGATTTGGTTCATTACTGACAGGTATATTACCTTTCCCAATTATATTGTACTCTAAATATTTTGCATAAAACTGTTGCCTCAAATAACGATCGCCAGTTTCCATATTTAAAGGCTATACATTTAGATACTGTGCCCAATTATTTTATTAGCAAAAACATATTGATCTAAATATTTTGATTTCTACAAATATCTGCAAATATAATACTTTCAGCATAATACCTCAAAACAAAATTATGACAAATATAATAGTCATTTGATAAATCTTGGTAAAATCATTTTAGTAGACTTCCTGAAACTGAAAAGGGAAATGGCTGAGAAAAAATCCTTTAGTACATCAGAAAGTTAGTTTGTTTTTTTGGAACTAAAGACAGTCCTAATCAAATGATCTGTTAAAAAAACAAAAATGTTAATTAAAGTTTGTTCTAAATCATTAAAGTTATTTTTCAAGATAAATGTGATTTTTGACCTGTGATTTGAACATTTGTTTCATTCATTTCTACTAACTGATAGGAACAAAGTTATCTGAGTTCTTTCATGTATAAAACTGAAAAATAACCTGGACATGCTTCAAATCCCAGATATTCAGGAGGCTGAGGCAGGAGAATTGAGATTTTGAAGCCAGCCTGGACAAGTAGTAGTGAGACCTTCTCTCAAAGTAAAACAAGGGTTGTGGATGTAGCTCAGAGGTAAGATACTTGTCTTAACGAGGCTCTGTGTTCAATCCTCAGTACACGGCAAGAAAGACAAAAGAAAACATACTGAAGAGAGTCAAATGCATTTGAAAGATGTTTTTTCCAGCCAAATCTACTTTTCAGTTTTACCAATTATCAAAATGTATATGATTTTATGTGCTTGTGACAAGCTATATACTATTAATAACAATATGGAATATCAGTAGAAGGCCTTTAAACATAAAAATATACTACCTCAAAATCAACTCTATAAAAAAGTTGAATGGAATGATTATTTCAAGGAAATAAAAAAAAACATATACGATTTCTGGCTGCTTAAAGAACACCTTGTTCATTTGTTTTCCTAAGTCAACAATGTATATCAAATTAATATGGTATTTTTTATTTTCTTTTTGTATTGTTTTGAGACAGGGTCTCGCTTCTGTAGTTCACGCTGGCCCTGAGCTCAGCCTCAAACTCACAGCAATCCTCCTGCCTCTGCCTCCTGAGTGTTGGGCTTACAGGCGTGAGCCACCACGCCCAGCACTATGTTGTGTGGTTCTGACTGCTGGTGAGTATGAGTCTCCATGCCCAGCATTGTTGTATGTGGTTACTGGGGATCAATCTTGTGTCATTGCGCTTGCAAGGCAGGTGCTGGAACCAATGAGCTAAATCCCCAGCCCTAATACAGTATTTTTATTTCACTGAATAATACCAAGTGCAATTAAATCATCTTATTGAAAGTATAGGTATTTACATATGCTAGAAATAATAGCAGCAAATATTTAAATTCATAATAAGTTTCGATGATAACTTCACGGCCTGCGTGTGATGTGGTAAGTCATTTCTCAAAGAGACTTTAGGAGGTCAGACTTAGTGTGAAGACCATTGCTATAGAAAACAGTCTCTTTGAAGCTCAGAGGGTGATTTGAAGGAGGGATGGAATTTGGAAATAAAATTTCATTTTATTACTATTTTTATTTCAGGATATAGAAAAATCACGAAAGTGTGATATATAGTCTAGCTTATTCTCCCCAATAGTTACACCATCTCGCAATGGGTCAATTTCCAGAGTACTTGGAGAAATGCACAAATACTGTACTTACCTAGTGTTGTCACTAGATGGCAATATGCACTGGCGCGAGGCCGTCTTCTTCTTCTAGTCTATGTTCTTTTTCCAGTTTCCAGCTTCTCCTAGAAAAAGGAAGCGTATTAATGACAGCAGCAATAAGAGAAAACACTTGTTTCACGTCTTCCTATTCTCCAGGGACAGTAGTTAAGATCATTTCTGAGAACTTCAGAAATGACTTTGTGAATATAAATCTATTCTTTATTAATAGAGCAAAAGTTCACTCTTTATTTGTACATTTGAAAATAAAGTTGTCTTTAGGATGCAACCATACAATTTCACCACGAAAGTAAAACTCTCTCTAGCTAAGTAGTTTTTCTCTAGAAAAAAATATATATAATATACCGTGGCAGCAGTGGGAGCACCATAAATGACACTGTGAGCGCGAGGGTCAGCGTTGTGTTTCACTGAATCTTCAAACGGGTTTGTAAGACAGGTGTAAAGATCAATCCCACATTACAGATGAGAAAACAAGAAAAGTACTCAGAGCCACTGAGCTAGCAAGTGATAAAGCTGGAATGAAATGCAGGTTTTATTTTGTATTTAACTTCAATAGCTACACATCTAATGGAGTGTGACGTCACAGGGGCTCCATACAGCCGTCTTCAGCTATCTACATGTCCGTATTTGTGATCCGTAACTCTGATTTTGCACGTGTAAGTGTGTGTACAAAACAAGCATTCTCAAGATCTTTTAGAATTACTTTTGGTAATTTTCACTTGTCTTTTATACTATATAGTTAGCTGAAGGAACTTGATAATTTTCATTCTTCCAAGAGTTTACGAATACAGCACATTAGAAGTCACAGCCTCTGATAGATACTGTGAAATAGAAAATATTCAAATGATAAAGCGGGGTAGGGGTATATAATGTGGGGGAAAATGTCGATGGTTTAAAAAAGGAAACAAATTTTATGTATATAGAGAGTGGGAGGTTGTAGGGTGGACAGGGGAAGGGGAAAAATGAGAATTAAGTTGTGTCATATACTGGTACAAATTTTTAATGTCAATTGTGATCATGATGTGTATATAAAATGTACCAATAAAATCAATTTAAAAAGTGACAGCCTCCTTGAAAACTCTTTGTGTTTCCCTTTACATGTGATCAGTCATCTGTACTGGTATATGCACAAATCTGCACACATGTTCTTAGTACATCTGGCCATGTATTATTTGGAGATAAATGTATATGTATTACTTTTCTGCACTGAGTCTATGGTCTGCCTCAATGTGGTGATAGCACCTTGCACTGAAGTGTAGATTTGCACGTGTAGTTGCTCTCGAATAGACAGAAATGTAAATACACATGTCTATTCGAAAGCAATTATAGAGCGCAGTGTGCATGCTCTTGTATGAAAGTCTTTGAATGTCCTGTCACCTCAGTGGGTTAGTACATGTGTAAATCTGTACGTAGGACTGTGCCTATGTCCACTGCATTCATGTCTGTGTACCTCTAGGACACACCTTTGTCTATCTGACATGATCAGCTTTTACTGCCCACAGACATTCATCCGTGTGAACCACTGCACATCTGTGTATCTATATGGACATAGTATGTACATGCCCATTTGTCTCAATGTGCATTTTCATGTCCTGACCTTTATATTAGTCCCTGTATTGCTTTTATCTATGGCTGAGACTTTCTGTATCAGGGTGGCAAAACTTTTAGAGCTTTCAGTGATAACAAACAGCTCCCTATGGCGTGCGTGCCATAGGTTCGCCACCCCGTTCTGTATTCACATATGTCTCAGTGTTTATCCATATGTTCATTTACTTTTGCCTGCACGTGTGTGTCCATGTGACCAATATGTCTTCAGGCCATGTGTGTCTGAAGCTAATGTCTTTGGATGTGTGTAGATCAGTGTCTTTGGATGAATATGAGTGAGCACATTGGTGTGTCTATGTCAATGTTCATATTGCTGTGCATTTAAGGACTCAGTATACATGGGAATTCGGCATGCCCATGATATATGTGTATGTTTCTGGGTCTGTGTCCATCCCTGTGGTACGTGTACACATCTGCGTTTGCATGCATGCATACTATTCTACCCACACCTGGCTGCACACGTGTGTCTGTGAAGATATGCTTGTCCCTTTCAGCATGGTTGCACACATTCTGTGAGCACAGGCCAGTAGACATACATGCCTATGTGCATAGCTGTGGGTCTCTGCATCTGTACAAGTGCGTGTTCATAGGGGCCCTGGTGGGCCTGTACTGCCGTGCAGTATTCTGCACTTCTACAGATCTGTACGTATGTTTCTGTAAACATTGACAGAGCCAGCTTCTGTGTCCAGAGAGGTGTGAGCATGAGTGGGCGTGAGCATGCCCATGTGCCTATCTGTGTGCATTCTCGTGTTTCTGTGAACTTGTCTCTATAGTACATGTACATACATCCCTGTCTGTGTACATGCTTGTATGTCAGTGAATCTGTCTATGAACAGTCGTGTAACGTAGTATGAGTCAGTGAGACACTGTGGTTGCCTATGTGGGTCTTTGTGTGATCTTAGGGCCTGTCTCAGCATCTACGAAGTACATCTACATATGTATGTGGCCATACTGTGTCTCTCTTTCTCTATATACTCACATACTCCTTTAAGTATGTACCATTGTGACCAACAAATACAGTTAAAATCTAAATTTTAAAAATTTATTACTTAAAATGGACATACCTTGAGGATGTTCTCATAAGTGAAATAAATAGGGCACAGATAGGTACATATCGCATCTTTTGTCTGGTATGAGAAAATAAAGATGTAAATGAGTCCTAGAATTGTATGCTATATATTGTGAAATAGAAAATGCTCAAAGTAAAATAGGGTGAAGGGGGAAAAATAATGAGATTATAACAAAAAAGTAAGGAAACAAATTTTATGTATATGGGGGGGGCAGTAGGGTGGGTAGGGCTATGGGAAAAAAATGAGAATTAAGTTGTGTCTTATACTGGTACAAATCCCCATTATGGAGTGCAATCATGATGCGTATATATAACGTACCAATAAAGATAATAAAAATAAAAAATGTATTACAGTAAAAATAAATACTGGTTATTAACTCCCATCAAAATACCTTCCTTCACTTTGAACACATTTATCCCATCAATCTTCCCACCTTCTGAAGCAGATCTGGGATTCCTCTTTCACGTCTTTAGCTGCTGTGTCGTGACTGCCTTAATATCCTGAATCACCTCAAATCATTTGCCTTTTGTGATTGTTTAGACTTGGGGTCAGATCCAGACAGGTGGATGAGGCCACACAGCCATGTTTTCACTAGCCTACTTTTCCATTGGATAGCGCTCGACACTTGCGTTCACCTGTAAGCAATGGCGCCGTGACTGGAAGCTGGCATGCTGGCCTCCACCAGCTGTGTCCTGAGCCTTGCTTTGTTCTAAAGAAGAGCTCGTTTCATCCTCAGACTAGCCTAAAAGGAAATTTTTTCACTCGTATTTACAAACAGGTAAACAGACTCAATGAAATGAAGTCACTTACCAGCTCTGTGCGAGCACGTGGTCCTCTTTTCTGAATCTGAGGAGCAAAGCAACGCGCCACTGAGAATTTGATGTAACAGACCGAGTTGTGCCTCATGAAATGACCTTTGACGTCATACTGTAATCATACATAGCATGCTGGTTTTCTAGCTGTAAATTTATGACCACTAGTTTTTAGACACACTCGTTTTCTGCTGGGGAAGTCAAGGAGTACGCAAATGTCCTTGCGTTGTAGGGCAGGTCGTCATGTTTGTGATCCATACATTGAAGTCCGCACACTGGGGGATATCTCAGAGTCACAGGATGAGGCTGTTTCCTGGGTTGATTCCCGAGACTCTAGAATAGATTTCTGTGTTATGTGTCCAATCTTTGGATTTTAAAGTATGTCTGTATTTTATGCAGAATTCACGTAAAATTTTGTGTCAGGGCCAGAGGTGGTGGTAATGTCCACCAGGTATGGCAAAGTACAGTGGGGCTACTGTGCACCTCCCATAGCATTTCTGAAGGCTCTAATCCAGTTCTGTGTGTCACATGGGAAGGTCTATACCATATAGACTAATACTAGTTGGAGTGCAGTGTAGGTTTTAGGCTCAGGGAGTTTGGGTGACTGGGCACAAGTCTAGGGTATGACAGAGCTTGTGTTTGTCTTGAGAGTCCACTTTGCATGAAGAGACAATTCTTTGTATTGTGTGATACACCACTGTGTAAATGAGTGTGTCCTAGGTGTGGATCTTTGCATGGAGTGATGGTTTTGTGGTAGGGTGTGTTTGTGCAGCACAGAGTGTGTCTCTCTGTTGTGGAGCAAGTCTGCACATTTTGAGGCTTGTTGAATATTGTTTTCATGTGCATTTTGTGTATTACAGGTCAAATGTCAATGTGGTGCTGTGAGACTGTAACACGATTGTGTGCATTGTAGGAGTCTCAGTGTTACAGAGCACGTCAGTGCATCGTGGGGAGAACAATATGGGCTGAATCTCTGTGTTGTGATTTAATTCCAGGAATTTTCAGATGTCTGTATGTGCTGGAAAGTATGTAAGCAATGTGGCCATTCTCAGATGCTGCAGAGTGTCTTGAATTTTCCAGACATTTGTGCATTGAACAGTGTATCATTTCATCAAAATGTTTGCCACAGGGTGCTGGGACATATACCCTGTAGACTGAGTCTGGAGAATTCATGAGACTGAGGCAGTGCTGTAAAGAGCATGCCTGCTAAGGAGCTTATCTGTGCCGAACAGGATAGGTCTTATTTGTGTGAGCCAAGTTTGTGAGTCCTTAAACAATGCTGTGTGGTGGGGCAAGCTTTCTTTGTACAGTATTTGTATCAGTGAGTGTGGAAATTTGAGGTACATATGTGCATTAGAAGTAGTTTTGTGTTTGTGAGGAAGTCTTTATCACTGGACTAATCTGTCTATTGAAAGTTGTATCAGTGTATGGTGGAACTAGTTTGTACACTGCATAAGACACACCTTAGTGTGAGTGCCAAGACAGTTCGTGGAGAGGTTGGACATTTGGGATCTGTAGCGGCAAAATCCTGTGTTGTAGAGAGTGGCTGGGCATTATAGAGAGACTGCCCTGTGAACTTACCTGTGGGTTACAGGTCATCTCTTGGTGTTAGGAAGGGCGTGGTGGTGGGGCTGAGTCTTTTTATTCTAAGTTCACTGCAGGCATTGAGAGGCATTTCTGTAGTTCTCTGGTGCAAGACTGACTTTTCAGGCAAATCTAGGTGTTGCAGTGACATTAGACACATTCTGGAACACATCTGGACACTCTGTGGATCTCTGCTTTGTGAAGAGAGCATACATGGTGATGAAAGAGTCTACAGGAAATGTGAGGAGCCTCAGGTCATGAAGCATGTGTGATATAGTCATAGTGAGTTGCTTTAGCTATCGGTTAGTGTGGAAGCCATGTAAGCATCCAAGCAATGTGAGGTTCATACCGGATGTCACAGCGTTTCTTGGTGAGGTGCATGTCTATGTGTCTGGGGTCATAGCTGATGGTTTAGAGCATTTTCAGGTGATCCCATGCTTTGAAGATGAGTTTCTGCATTGTAGGATAATGCTATGTATAGGTTGTGTTTGTGTGCTGGAGGATGAATTTGGAGACTGTATAAGGTCTATGAATTGTGAGGAGTCTGTTTTCCATGGCGTGTTTTAGAGCTACTAGGCAAGTCTGCTGGTAAAGGCAGGACTAACGGAGGCAAGTCCACGTGACTGAGGAAGAATCAGCATGTTCCGGGTCCATTCCTCATGAGTGTGTGAGCTGACAAATGTGCGATGCTCTGTTGCTGTGCGATGCTGTGTTTTTCTGAGGACTCTATCATATGAAGCACATTTGTGCACTGAGAGATATACACATCAGTTTCAGGAAAGGCCATTTATTTTAAATTGTGTGGGTTTTGTGCAAATTGGGGTTGGTGTGATGTGGGATTGGATGTTATAAGAACAGCTTTTAGTGTAATAGAATTATCTGTGCTATCTGGAAGTGTGTCTAAGTTATGAGAGTGTGGTCTGTACACTGCAAAGTGTGCTTGAGTATTACAGGGCTCAGGTGTGTTATGAACTGATCCCAAGAGGGCAAATCTGTCTGTTCTGGGGTGAGTTTATGTATACTGAACTGAGAGTGAATGTTTGGTGCAAATATGGGAATTGTATGGGTGACTGTTCTGTGAGGTAGGTCTGTGACTTGCTGGTTAGGATTTTGCATTATCTTGTAATTCTGTGAACTCATGCTATGTTGTACAGAATGTATACATATCACAGATATGCCCATTTTTTGTGGAATTTGGGTAGGTTTTTTCTGGAACCAATCTGATTTTTATTAAGGGTAAATATGTGTGTGATAAGGCAAGTGTGGATGTTGTCTGGCAAGTCTGGGTGTGTCATTTATTTTATATAACTGTATTATCCAGAATTTCTTTTCATTATAAGAAAGTGTTAGCACTATGGAGAAAATCTGTGAAATGTGCATCACACCCCTCTTACAGAATATGTCTACTGCTTGTGTTGTTTATTTGAGGTCACAACTGTGTGTCAGAATAATCCATACTAGTGAGTGGTCTGACGGTCACAGTGTGCATCGGAGTGTCCTTGAGTAAATCTGTCATAGGTATGTCTCATTTGTATGTGTTGTCCATTTCTTTTGTGATTTACAAGTGAAGCCTTTTGTATGACTAAGGTAAGTAGTGGTTTCACAGGGTGTGCCTGGGAGTTGAAATGGGCGGGTGGGCCTGTGTGCTGTTTAGGTGAATCTCAGAGATTTAGCAGGGAGCAAGGGCTTATGGGCCAAGTTTGTGTGTTGTGTGGTAAGTATGGATATTTTGCAATAAGCCTTCGAATGGTGGGGCATATCTGGAGAGTGTAGCGTTTGTCTGGTGGCTGAGCATTTATGTGTGCAGCAAGTCGAATATGAGTGTTTTAGAGGGGGAAGTATTTGTTGGTTCAGCACGCAGGTGCTGGAGCCAGCCTGAGCATGGTGGGATATGTCCATGCACTGAGCGGCCACTACAGGTCATGCCGTGTGAATTTCTGCACTATGAAGTGAGCACTGCTATCCACCTATCCAAAGCATGATATGTCTGCTTGCTTTTCACTTTTCTGTGTGTTGTGAGGCAAGTTTTTGTGTTGTAAGGTCAGGAGGCCCTACCCCACACATTTCTGTATCTGGGACAAAGGATTTTGCAGGAGGGATGTTTTCCTGAATCGTGGGGCTCTGCACTGTGGGGCGTGTCCATCTCCTGTGAGGCCAGCCTGGGTGACATGAGGTCTGTCTGGTACTGTGAGATCAGGATGGATTTTATGGGGCTAGATTAAATATTGTGGGATGAATCTGAGTTTAAGGGTGATTGTGGGTGTCAGAGAGTGAAGACTGATGCATGGAGGTAGATTTGAGTATTACTGTGAGTCTATCCTGTGAAGGGAATATAGATGTGTATAGTGGGAATGTGTAATATGGAGTTTTTATCTGTCTGCTGTCCAAGATCTCTGTCAGCTCAGAGGAAAATATTTATTTTGCAGAAGAAAGATTTTTGAGAGGCCAATCTGTCATGTGCAGAGAGTATGTTATAGAGAATGTAACTGCGCTATAGGCCCAATCTGGCTAGTATGGGCTCAGGAGTAGTGGAAGCCCGGATGTTCTGTGGCAAGTTAGGATGCTGTGAAATGAATCTGGGTGATACGTATGTGCTAGGGCTTTGTCTCAGTGTTCTCTAGCACTTCAGACTTGTGCTGTAAAACAAATCTCAGTACTGTAGAAATAAGAAGTGATTTCACAGAAATAGTCTGGTGTTGTGTAGATCTGTGTGTCAGGGAACAAGTTCTGTTATTGTGTAATGAATCTGGATAAGTAATGCTGTACTTGTGAATTACTTTTAATTGCACATGTGCCATAAATCATCTCTCTGTTCTGTGAAGCTCGTGTGTCACAGAGTCAAAAGTAAATAAATAAAAGAGGTGTTTGTGTGGACAGCCTGTACAGTGTGTGGTTAATAGATTTTGGAAGTTGTCTCTCTGTTACGGGTATTATCTGTGTTGTTGGGCTAGTCTCAAGGATGATTCCGTGTATTAGGAGGGACACCAGTGCACTGTAGTTTCCTTCACTGTTTCTTTGTGATACTAAACAAGTCTTGAAGTTGTGAAGAGAAAAAGATGGGAGGTTTTGGCCAGTCTGTGAACTATGGGGATTATTTTGGCTGTGGGTCATTACTGTGTGTTGTGTGGCAAACCTGCATTTCCAGACAAGTAACAGATCATGTTTCTGGATGCGTGAAATGAGGCAGGTGCTACAGAGTAGGTGTAAGTGTTTGGGGGTGGACCTAGCTATCAGCGGGGATCCGAGTGTAGGTGTTTTGGGATATGTCTGTGAATTTGGTATTTTTCTGTGTGCTACTCAGTTTCTATGTGTTGTATGTTTTAGTGTTGATAAGGCAAATAATCAGTCTGTCACTGGGAGATTTTATGCATTATGGAGTATACCATGAAGTGTAAGGCACGCCCTAGTGCTGCAAGGGATATGTGCTTGTCATTTTGTGAGTTTTGTACAGCTCTTCTGGCTGTCACATGGCCAATCTGAGCATTATGGAGACATATCTTACGGTTGCAGGTTTAGTTTGTTTTCCAGCACTTACTTGTGCTGTGAGGGAAATCTAAGTATTGTGGAGACAAGCAAATACATTAGGGGGCCACTTCGTGTTGTATGGAGAGGTTTTGCTTTTGCCAGTCTAGATGTTACAGGGCAGGACAGGCTAATACAGGTCAATTTGGCTACTGCAACTTAAGTCTAGGTGCTATGCAGCAAAGAGGGCTTTACGAATAGGAATGAATCTCATGTGCCAATCTGAGTGTCTTAAAGTAACTCTCTGGGTCAAGGCACCGCAGCGAGACTGTTAAGGAGTTACTCTGGGGACTGATGGCACGTCTACGTGTCAAAGGGTTTTAGATTTATTTCTCAGCTTTTCTGTCACAGCTGAATCTGGTTGCTATGGAAACCAAATCCTTTTTTTTTTCATAACCAGTCTATGTTGCTTGGGGATTACAGATATTATGGAGAAATGTTCATTCATTGTTGGGAATGCCTGGGGATCATGGGGTTAGGGACATGTGTAAATGTATTACAGCAAGTCTTAGTATTGTAATGCATATCTTTACTCATACAAAGTGTCTGTTGTCTAACATTTATATGTGACTGAAGGTGTTGGTATTACGGAGGGAGACATGAAGTGATTCATTATTTTGTGGGAAGAACCTGAGAACACGTCTGTATAATGAGGTTCCTGTTGGAATGTTCTGCAGCTACTCGTGGTAGTGGAGGGTCACCGTGTGGCAGAATGAGTGTCTGTTCAAATGGGCCTGGGTAGTACTGGTCAAGGCTGAATAAAGTAGGATACGTCTTTGCCTTTTCAGTTCAATGTATATTTTTCAACATTTCTTTTACACTAGTTTCCTAGATACAAGAAAGTATTTATAGAACCAATCTGTATGCCGATGGTAGAGTCTGTGTGTGTCCACCTATTGTTAGGCATGTTTCTGTTAAGATTTTATCCATGTATCATGCAACATGTCCACTGACTAGTGGGCTAGTGCAGTGTTTGGAGTGTGCATCCATATGACGTGGAGTGAATCTGGCTGCTCCTGGACAAGTCTTGGTCTTCTGCAGTAAACATGTGTGTTACAGAATACATGTGTGTGTTGTGTTATTCTGTGTGTAGACCATCCATTACAGAATGTGCTTCTCTGAGGAAAGTTGAAGGAAGTTATTTTTCGTGCTGCATATGTGAGTGTGACAGATGCAAATGGTTTGTGGCTATGATAGTTTTGAGTCACATCACTATGATGGGGGTATCTCTCTGTGTAATGGAGCAAGTGTGTTATGAGTCATACACATACATTATGTACATGTGTATATGCTGAACTATGTTTAATGTATGTTGTTAACATGTCTCTATTCATGAGATCTCATCTTATGTGGCAAGCCAATGTTTAGTTGGGCAAGTAGGTAGGGCAGAGGGAAAATCTGTGTTGTGGGTCACATCCCATGTTGGCCCACATGTTGTGTGTTGTAAAGCCAGTCTGGTAACTAGAGACACTATGTCTTATGATTCTGAACTTTGGAGAAATCTGTATAGTGTGAATTGTTTCTAGAAATTTTGGAGTGAATTCCTTGCATTGTGGAGCTAATGAGGTATTGTTCTGGGATGGGCATCATAAATGTCTTTATGAGCTGTGATTAAGAAAAATACAGCGACTGCTGCTACTGAGCGCTGTGCAACAGAGGCAGGCTTGTAAAAACATTGCCTCATGTCTTCTTCCACCTTACCCATCAAATGTGACATTCTTCGACTGCTGTCTCCCCACATAAACTGATTGGGGCCATAGAAGCAGTTATGCATAATTAAAGATGGTCACTCACAAAGGAGGACTTCCAGGACTATTTCAGAAAGTGGTAAGAACGTTGAGAGAAGTGTGTTTGAAGTGAGCAGAAGTATTTTGAGCATGATTGATTCTTGTTGATGTGTCTTTACTGTACTTTTGAATTCCAGGATCTTTCAGTTGTGCTTCATATATTATATATGTATGGCAGGCAGCATTTAGTTGAACTTGAATGAGTTTTTCCATGGGCAAGTTTCTATTTCTATAGCAAGGCTATATCTGCACATCGTAGCATGTGTCTAGGTGTTATGTGATGAGCCTGGCTGTTCTGCAGACACTGTGTGGAACATGCTCCCAGGGGATGTGGGCTAAATGCAGTCAGTGTAGGTAGTGAGAGGTGAGCTGTGATGTGAGCTGGGGCTTTACAGGGGCCGTGGTACAGCAGTTGTTTCTAGTTTCAGGCTGACTCTTACCATTCTCTTCCAGTTCCTTGTGTAGTAACAACAACAGTAACAGCAACAAGATCAGCTAACATCAGCGACACTCTTTACCAGGTGCTCTTCTAAACACTCTATAGACCTTACAACATTGATTTCTCTTAATAGTTGTATGGTACCAGTACTTTTATTATTCCTAATTTACAGATGAACGATCGAAAAACCTTTCCAAGGTCATGAAATTTATGACATATGTAGTAGTCAAACCCAGGAAGCCAGAGATCTGAGTATATGCCTTACCCCACAGAGAGACGCTAGACATCACGGGCCAGCTAAGTTGTGTCTGGGGAGATTGAAGGCAGTTTCTGCCTTGCCCCAGCCTAAGACAGTGATGTGAGTTTTTGTATTGTTAGCCTGCCTGCATGTGAGTTTGCATGCTGTGGGATGAGTTTGCATGTGTGTCAGGAGGTGACAGAGTATAGTCAGAAGCACATTTGTGAATAGTAGGGGCATCTACATGTCATGGGACAAAAATGTGTGTACAAGAGTGTGTGTTCAGGCAGTGCAGGACCTATCTCTGAGCTCAGTACATGTTTGTATGCTGAACTATGGGTCTTCGCTTGTGGAGACAGAGTGCTGTGGGCCTGCTCTGCATGTTGTGAAATGGTTGGATCCGTGTGTCGGGGAGCAAGTTTCATACTTTCAGTGGAGTGGTGTATGTCACGGAGAACGGTGAGCTCAGGGCCCTCCTTACGCTCTGTGGGGCTTTTGGGGATCTTGGTGGGGAATCTGTGTTTTGGGGAGTGTTTTTAGATGTTCTGAGGTCAGTTTACAAACATATTTGTGTTGCCAGATGATTTTAGGCATTTAGGATAGGTTTTGTTTCTTTTAGTAGAAACTGTGGGAGTGGGCAGGGGTATGACTGTAATATAAATGAACACCTCCAGTAATAGTTCTCATACATCAAACAATGTACTAAACACTTAACATATCTTAATTCATTTATTATTCACAGTAAGCCCCTGAAGTAAGCATTGTAGTTATCTTTGTTTTACGGATGAGCAAACTGAAGAACAAAGAATTATACTTACCCACGGTGACACATTTAGCAAAGGATGGGACCTGGATTCAAGCCCAGGTGGTCTGGGTCCAGAAGCCTTGCTCTTAACCATTGCAAAGGCTGCATCTCTGCTGTGTGCCAGAGTTGTAGCTCAACAGTATGGTAAAAGCATGTCTGTCCACTCAGATGGAAATCTCTGCGAAGGAAGGTAATCTGTGTGCTGCGAGTCTGCGCAGTGGGAAACGTTCCGTGCACACTGTAGATCTCGTGTTCTAGTCCAGCTATGTGTGGTGATGCTGCAGTTCTGAGCATTGTGGAATAAATCTCTGCACTTACAGGCATATCTGGGGGTTTTCATGCACATCTGAGTGCTGTGAGTACACCTTGAAGGCAAGTCGAAGGGTTGTGGAGCAAGACCATGTCCTGTGCACAAGTGGGCCTCAGTGTGCAGCAGTGCATGTGTGGGTGGTGAGAGGAGGACGTGTCCTGAGGGAGAAGCTGCACTCCAGGGCAGAGCTGCGCACAGCTTGCCCTGTGAGAAACAGTGGGAGCAGTGAAACCAGTCTTGGGGCTTTCTGGTAAATCTGAGGTGACCCTTGACAAATGGTCTCAGGTGTTTTGCAGCATGTGTCCACACTGTGTGCACCATAAGCAGTGCGGGTCTGAGGAAATGAAGCTACACGTTGTTGTGAGCACTGCGGAGCTGGCATGTTGTGGTGCAAGATGTTTGCAGGTTGGAGGCTACATGGGTATTGCGGGGTGACTGCAGCCAAGTGCACTGTGCACCGCCCCTGCAGCACACCTGTGTGTTGGGAGCAAGTCTGTGCACCTAGTGCCCGTATGCATGCTGCAGTGTCACTCTGTGCCAGCTGATGGTGTCCACTTATGACAGTGTCTGAGGAGTCTGGGTGTGCTCTGGTGACAGTAGGCCACAGCATGTGCTGTGAGAGGAATTGGAATGGAGGCCAGATGGTGCTGGACAAGAGTCCACTGTGGCCATTACATTTGCTGTGAAGTGAACCTGCACGTGGAAGGACTCTCTGTACGTCGTGATGCAAGTCCGTGCACTGCAGTGGGGTGTGCATGGTGCACGACACATGGCTGCATCTGGGTGGGGCTAAACTTGTCTGAGTGTTGTGGGGACTCCCTGGACTGTGGATCTTGTCCCGCTTCATGGGGTAAATCCTCCTGCTGTGGAGTGGGTATGCAGCCCAGGTGAACCTGGGTCCTGCTGGGATGGTGGGTGCTCCGCGGCCTGGGGTCTGCCTGTCATGGGAAAGTCTTTGCATGGGTTTCAGAACTGTGTCCAGAGTCTGTGCTCTGAGGGGACAGTCTATGTTCCTTGTAGAGACATCCTTGCAGGGCTCTGCTGAGATGGTCTGTTTTGTGGGAGTGTATTTGTGCTTTGAGTATTCGCAGCTATGGACAGAATCCGTGCTCTGTGTCATCAATTCATATGTCAGTGCATCTTAAGAAGAGTCTGACCAACATGAAGACAGTCTGTGAGGTTGGGATTGTCTGTGCAGGTGCATTTGTCCTGGGTGGCAATCCAGCCCCTTAGGTGGGCCTTTGCACTGAGGCAGGCCCGTGAACCTCCAGAAGGAGGTAGTGCTGTTGGAAGTGTCCCCGTACTATGGGCCAAGTCTCTGGCTGTGATGCTTGTGGATATGCCCTGAGGTGTGGCTGTGTGGTTTAGGGCAAGTGTGTGTGCAAGTGTATGGTTGAAGGTGCAAGTGTGTTTGTACTATCTGACTGGTGTGGGCATTAAAAGTGAGTTGTATACTGCAGGCACAAGTCTTTTTCCAGGCAAGTCTCCCTTAAAATCTAAAAATAACAATAGACAACACTTTTTAATGGTTACTATGCACCCAACACTATTCTAAAGGTGTTACTAATCTCATTTTTCATCTGTGGAAACCGAGGCATGGGTAGAATAAATAATTGTCTCCTGATCACGCAAGCAACAAGTGATGGAGTTTGAAACTAAGTAATCTTGTTTCCTTTCCCTACCCTGTATGAATTCCATTGGTGCCCTGAGATTCCCTCATATCCAACACGAGAGGGCCACACGTTAGAAAGGCTTTGTAACCAGAACTGAGAATATCAAAGACAGCTGATTTGAGAATAAGAAATATGAAGAGGCTCAAAGCCTTCAAAGGTTTTTTTGTTTTGTTTTGTTTTGTTTTTAACAGTAACGATATCAGTTTAATTCTGTTCAGAAAAGCTGACATCATACCACTGGAGTAACTCCTTCCACCACTGCAGGCCCCCAACACCCCTCCTCTTTCTCCACAGCTGCATTTTGCTACTGCAGAGGAGCCAGTGCGCATGCTCTGGTGAGCTCCGTTACCTGGGAAACAAGCCTCGAGTCATAAACAAATCTGAGCTGAATGCAGCAAGTTGGAATGACTGAGCTGTGTCTATGGGTCATAGGGGCTTCTTGCAATAATAGTGGGCTAAGAAGTCATTCCCTCATCCCTCTGTGCTTTTATTTCACAAGCAGTAAATGCCAGAGGCCAGGTCAGAAGTCAATAGTAAAAGAAGGCCGTATTGGACACAGGGGCTCAGCAGGTGTAGTAGGTGATTTTTAAAAAATTGTCAAATATTTCTATCAGCAATATTTAACCCCTCTCCTACCAAAAGATTCTGTTTTATATTTGAGCCTTCCACCTGCAGTGAAAAGAAGTGGACCAGTGGGTGCGTCCCCTATCTTGAAGAGATGGTAACAATGGCATATTGGATTGGGACTCCATCTCTAGATTGGGCTACTGTCAGCAATAGCCTGATAAACATTTTTATTTCTGCTCCTCATGCATTTCTTACATTTTCCTGTTATAGCATTCTAGAATATTCCAGGAACTGAGTCCAGACAGCTTTAACTCTGCAAGTACCTGAGGAATAAAAAAAGAAGTTGAAAGAGGAGCCTTAGTATGGCCACTAATCTCCTTTTAAACACACAGTTGGGCTTTCAAGTGAATCCACAGGGGAATGCATACCACATCTGAGCCAGTGATTTTCTACAGTCGATTTCTCAATTTTAATTTGTACAAAAGTGGCAAAATAAACATTTAAAATATTTGATATAAAATTTCTGTTTGAAAACCACTGTCTTTTACTGCATATGCCTAGAACTCCTGAAAGGCAGAAGCATAAAGGGAACTCTATAGTCATATGTTGCAAGAAGGTCAGAGTCCTATTGTGGAATGTGACCATCTTGGGTAGAAAGAAAATGGCCGACCTGTGGAAAGCTACACCCTATCCAATGGGAAAACAGCTGCTGCCGTTTCAAAGCAGTAGAAGAAGCAAGCTTGGACTATTCAATAAATAATGCTGAAACAATTGTTGCCCCATTCAAAAAATATAAAATTAGATCCTTCTTTGCATCACACATAAAAATCAATTTTAGATGGATTAAGAAATTAATTACAAATGAAAGAATGAAATTACTAGGGAAAATACAGGTGAATATATCCATGTACAAGTAAATACTTCAAAGGAAAAAATATCACAAAATCAGTAACTGACTGATGTAAAGATCTAAAAATATACAGCTGCAAAATTGCAAAAACACCACCACCATCAGTGATGAAAATCAACAAGCAAACAATGAGTATAAAATAATTCTGTGATCACATATAATAAATAAATTAGATGATATGTCTTGGGACTGGGGAAGCCTTAAACTGGTTCATACCATTTGATCCACGAATTCCACGTCTATGAATTTATCCTAGGAGGGAAAACCAGAAAAGCACATAGATTTATAAGGAAATATATTTCTTAAATTACATATAACATCAAAGACTACACATATATAAATTCAATAACTGAACATTTAGTGAGACTGCTATAAGATCAATAATCACGCATCGAAAATAATCACATTCTTCTGTAGTATTTTAAAATATGAGAAATGCCTTTCAATATATGTTTAATGAGTAAGGTAAAGTAGAAATTATATGTACATCAGATCTTCCTTTTGTATGAAATATATCTGTATGCATATATTTGCATATATTCAGAGGAAAGAGACCAATAATATTTCCGTTTTTTAGTGATTTTTCTCTGGGTTATGGGGTTAGGGTTAACTTCTATATTCATCTGTACACCTTTCCAAATTTACGACATAAAATAATCTATTTTTATAATAAAGGGGGTAAGATATTTCAACAATCGTGTAAAAGCTCTACAAGTCCAGACACTAAAGTGTGAGAACAAAGACAATAAAAGGCAAAGATTAAACACCAACATAGACCAATGGAAGATTATGCAAGATGAACTGATTATGTAACAGCAAGATTCCAGCACTATTTGCATGTTGGTATGTATAGAATGTCTTAAACAAGATGGAGCTCTGGAAATTTTTCTTGGCTACAACCAGAGAGTAGTCACATGTCCCTAGATGCGTCAGTCACTCTCTTTGCCGCAGTGCTCTGCTCATGCCCCTCCCTCGGCCTCCAACATGCTCTTTCCCTATCCCCTGCTAAACATGCTATCAGCAGATATGTTCAACTTAGGAAGTATCCCGTGTTGTGTACTTTCCCATAAGCTTTTTCATCCTTATTGTTCTTCTTTGATTGCTGCTTTTTTAT
This sequence comes from Petromus typicus, assembly GCA_004026965.1. Taxonomy (NCBI): domain Eukaryota; kingdom Metazoa; phylum Chordata; class Mammalia; order Rodentia; family Petromuridae; genus Petromus; species Petromus typicus. The sequence goes on from PVIR01007227.1 coordinate 48,327, forward strand.
CTACCGCAAAAACCTATTTATTTTTTTGCTTTCTTCTTGTGCAGGCGTCAAAACAATCTGAATTAGAAAGAAATATTCTAAAACACCACATCACTTGTTTTTCTTTTTTCTTGGAGAAAGTGGCCTACAAAAACATACACATTCCTAGACATATTTCAGAAACACATAAAAGCTGTGTCAATAGGAATCTCTGCTACACTTCTTGCATCCTTTTCAAATAAGTAAAAACAACTAAGAACATTGTCATTACTGTAGGGATTGATGTTTGATAACAAAAAGAATTTTTTAAACAATAATTTTTCAAACAGCCTCAATATATGCTACTTCTTTTTTTAATTATTCAAAAGCCTAATTTTCATTTTCCCATCCAATACAGGTCCATCTCTCACACGAAGCGACTGCTCTTAATATCATTACAGGCTGCTTTCCTCCTCGTTTTGTCTCCTATACAGATATCTCGTCACACAATTTTTTAATTTAAGAAGTATGAGGCACAGGGTCTGTTTTTCCATCACAAAATAATATTTCTCCCATGCCACACACTAAGAAACAAGATTTGAGAACATCATTAACCGCAGCCCATATCTTCGTGCTAATCCAAATGGGAAGCTAAAGCCAGTTTCTCATTTGAATAACATCTCTATTACAGGGTTTTTAGGAAGCATCTTACCAGAATCACAAAAAGAAGAGTCTATATTTCCTTTTAGAAACTCACTCACCATTTAAAAAGCAAGCTTTACATTAGAAAAGTAACCATGGAATATTTAGGATTGAATCCATCCTTGCAGCGCTACTGACTACAGAAATTCCTACACAGCTCCGTATTATTGCATTCCATAAAAACATGCCATTTGCTTTAAAAAGTGGAGCCTCAATCAGAATTTTATGAAGGCTTTCTTGGCTACTTACCAGTTGCGTACTTTCTGTCTTTTCACCAGCTCGGAGGCTGTCGCACTGAAGGGGTGGGGGAAAGAGCGACGCAACACAGCAGTCACTTGAAAATGAGCTGGGCTCCGAAGAAGGGATTAGCCCAATGGAAAGAAATAAATTGCCTTGAGATTATCCTCCAAATTCTCTGCAATCATAAAATCATGCCAAGCACTATATGCTAAAATGCGCATGCTCATCAGAGGAGACTATTTCATGGGTAAACCTCTGATCCAAAACATTCTTCGGTTGCCTTCATTTCTAGTGCAACCCCTACAAGACTGTGGGCTTTTGGCTCTTCCGTCTCCTAGCAACGTTCTCATTAATATTTTTTCTGCAGTAGTCCTACTAGGCATCAGAGAATACTGACAAGGTCAGGTCTCTGAGGAGGAATATTCCCATTCTGTTGTCTTATGAATTATTTCCCCAGGTAAGTAATACATAAAGTCAGGAATTCAGGAACAAGACATCCTGAGGAAATGTTCTGATTCAGCTGACATTCCACAGCGAAAAGCAGAGACTGTTCTTGGCCCTTTGTTAGCACGATGCCATCAGTGAGCCTCTTCTGGAATGCGGATGTGCTTCATGCTACCGAACTACACACTTCAAATGATATATTTTACCAGTTCACATTTGATTACAAAAGAGAGACCCATCCCCTCGTGTCAAGAAGTCACGAAGCTGTGTTAAGTTTCACCGCATTCAAAAGACAGTGCCAGGAGCAAGAATTGTAAACATGAAAATCACAATCTACTCCTCTTCTGAAAATTCGTAATCTAACAATCTGCATAGGTTGCAAAACAGACCCATTTCATTTATTTTTCTCTTTCAACACTATTTGGTAACAAAATTGGGTAACTACAAGTGTTATAAAATCTGTACCCAAAGAAGGTTCAGAAAATACATAATTTTAATATGTAATTATAACTGTGCACACCTCAGTTGATAATGTGCATCTTCCTTTAGAGGGTACGTTTTATGTTTACTCTTATTTCCCAAATTCATCCTTTCCAGAATGACTGAGTGAATACATAAAAATTTTAAAATTAATGTTATTTTTACCAGATAGGAAATATCTGAAAATCCAGTTTAATGCTTTATACTAAAACAAAAGAAAGAACAGAAGTACTATTTATAGTGCATTTATTATATGTCAGGCACGTTTATAAGTACCAAGTGATAGACAACTTATCACCATGGCACAGATAAAGAAACTGCAAAGATTAAGAGGACAGAGTTACTGAACTTTCTTCCCTGAAACTCTTGCTCTGAATCACTATATAATTTATTGTCTAATCAGTATATATTTGTGATACATAATAATTATGTTTGTTTAGGGGAAATAAATAGATAGGTTCAGATTGTGAAATATTCTAGAAAAACAGCTGGCCCGTACTTTTCAAACTGCTGTTGTCATCCTTTGAGGAAAATCATTCTAAGTTAAGGGAAAGTAAAGAATTGAATTTAATGTGTGAAATGAGTGAACCCTAAGAAGAAGCAAAACAGTTGTAAATGACAGAATGATGTGCTCGTTCCTGCTAGACACAGGTTGAGGTTCTGGGAAACAGACTCCCCGATGTCTAACCTTATCCCTGACTGTATACTCATGGGCACATCCTGAAGGTATTGAACAGAGATAAAGTACTACATCCAGAAAGTAAAGAATAAAACATTTCCAGAAAAATAATTATTGCACAGTAATGCTGTGGAAACTTAAAATAACTTTTAATGGTACATTTCTATAATTCCAGCGCTTGAAGAGGATGAGGCAGGTTGATCGCATATTCGAGCCCAATCTGGGCAATTTAACACTAACAAAACTTTGTCTCATAATTTCAAAAAAAAATTAAAAGTCGACCATGAATCTCCATGCAAGGACTCTGGGTCAAATCACAGTACCACACACACTGCAAAAGGAAAGTTACAATTCATATACGTTTTGGAATCAACGACAATCAAGTTTTTTTAATTGAAATCTTTATTGGTACATTACATATACACATCATGATTGCACTCCACAATGGGGATTTGTACCAGTATAAGACACAACTTAATTCTCATTATTTTCCCATATCCCTACCCACCCTACCACCCCACATATACATAAAGTTTGTTTCCTTTCTTTTTGTTATAATCTCATTATTTTTCCCGTTCACCCTATTTTGCTTTGAGTATTTTCTATTTCACAATATATAACATACAATTCTAGAACTCATTTACATCTTTATTTTCTCATACCAGAGAGAAGATGCAATATTTACTTATCTGTGACCTATTTATTTCACTTGTGAGGATATCCTCAAGGTATGTCCATTTAAGTATAAATGATTCAAAGTTTTAATCCCTCAAGAAAAGGTTTTTTCATACCAACTGGATGATGCTTTGTCATGCGCCATCTAGTGGTCAAATCCCGATATACCATGACAGAAGGATTTCTAATGAACCCTAAATTTCATCCAGGACCCATCAAATATTACTTATAATTCATAGTGAAGTAAATAAGTTTTCCTTACTGTGTGTGAATACAATTAAATGCAGTTCCCTTAACTTTGGCATGCATTCTGGATTTCAGAGGAGCGCATATGCTGAGATGGAAACAGGCAAGGCTCAAATGAAATCTGGCCTGAGTCTTAGGGAATTGCCCAGCGACCCTCCCTGGAACAGGGCAAGATAGGCAGTCTCGTGGGTTCTGTTTCTCAGGATTTCTCTAGCTGTCAGGTGGCTGGCAGGAGGCCGTTTCTCACCCACTTTCCTCCTTCGAGTGGGGCGTGGGCTTCTCCGTCTTGTGTTTCCCTTACTGGACAGCTTCAGGCTGTCGATCCGCTCAGAGGTAGCTTGGAGACAGCTTCTCCGTGGTGCAGCAACCCGCTGCTCTGCTCACTCTTGTCCGCTGCGCTGGTCTATTGTTTTCCTGTGGGACTAAGGATGTTCTTAGTGTCAAACTATCTGCATCATTTAGGCTCATGGAGTTCTCGATAGTGAAAGGATGACTTAGAATCACTCGATCTTTTCTAATTTAAGAACCCTTTAAACAGTCACACAACTCTGGTTTTTAACTTTTATGTGATTTGTAGTATTATTTTAAAATGTAATATTAATGATTTATTTAAATTTGTATCCACTGAAATAATTTTATTATATGCCTCGGGTGGGTTTGCCACGCTCAGCTGTGTCTGATTTCTAACTCAGGATAAGCAATATGACTAATAAAACCTGCATAAAGGCCAAAACCAACATGGTCACCTCCCAGCCTTCGCTTGGGTAATAGGCCAGTGCAGAGACTGAGCTGTGGACTAGCTGACTGGTATGCACCACTCTACAGCATATGTTCAGAGGAAGCACAGTAACTTTTTTTATAACAAGGAACTGATAATTTTATTGATTTTAAAATGATCACCTTTAAAATTTACATGCATTATCATCTTTAAAATTTAGAACCTCTGACATAGCTCTGAAACCACTAATAGAACATCCTGCATTAAATAGCACAGAGTTTTAGAGAAATTGATGGCAGCATTGAATTAATAAGGAATCTCTAATGACTGTACTTCTTTAACTTCCCTCCTCTCAGCTACCATCATCTCTGGCCCAAATAATCCCAACAGCTCTTATTTTGGCTGTGGCTTTGCCAACAGGCTCTTCACACAGGAGCCAGAATGATTTTTTTAACACATCTGTTAATTGAAATATAATTTCAACAGAGTGATAAGTACTAACCTCAAACAGATATTTGAATGAGTTTTTAAATTGCACAAACATATCAAAACATAGAACAACACAGAATCATCCCCCAGTCACCTGCGGACATCACCAAAATGGCAGAATAAGAAATTTCCAGGGCTCTTTCCCTTCCCCAAACCAAAAAATGAGCTGATAAAAATGATCAGATTAAACCAGAGAAATTATAATCCAGAAAAAACCTGGTTAAAAAAAAAAAAGAGGTTGTGACTTTATTGGAAAAGAATCCTAGGGCTTTTTACACTGCTCACCTTTCGTCTTCTCTCCTTGGAGAGATGGCAGCTACAAGAAGGTCAGCCCACACTCCTAGTACCTGTTGGTAGAGGGAACTTATCCCCAAAGGAAACTTATCCTCTAAGATCAGAGAAATTATTCCCAGAGTGCTTATGGGTTTAGTCCGATCTGGTAATGACCAAAGGCTTGGCCTTAGGACTGACCTTTGTGTTACTTCAGTCAGAACACTTCTAGGGCCAAAAAGCTTCCAGACAGGCTCTGGTTTAAAGGCATCACGAGTACCAATATTGGTGGCAGTAGCCTGCAACAAAGGAGAATAATTTTGGCAAACCAAAGGCAAGCTGAGGAGACTAAGAAGGAAGAGATGATCAGGAGAAGAAAAATGTATGGGCTGGGGCAGTAGCTCAGTGGTAAACTGCTTGCCCTAAACACATGAGGCCATGCGTAGGATCCCAGTACAAGAAAAAAAAATAATAATAAGGTTTTTTCAGAGAAAAAAGAGGAATAAGGAATTGAAAGCTACCTAAAATTGACAGCATCAGAGGTGAAGTTGACAGTTCTATAATATTGTTAGAGACTGAAATATCTCTTTTTATAACGGGCAGAAAAAATTATATAGATCAAAAGGAAAGAAATAGAATTAAACAAATTATAAACCAACTAGATTTACCAGATATACATAGAGCACTCCACACATCCACAAAAATGCATATATTTATTAAGGGTGCACAGAACATTTTCAAGGATAAACCATATCCTAGGCTAATGTTAAAAGATTGAAATCATATTAAGAATTATCTTCTTTAACCACAATGGATTGTCGAAAGCAGATATCAACAACAGAACCAAAACAAAAAATTCACAAATATGTAGAAATTAAACAATATACCTTGAAACAATCAGTGAGTCAAATAAAAACTTAAAAGTAAAATTAGAAAATAATTTTATGCGAATGAATATGAAAATACCACACAACAAAACCTATGGTATGCAGCAAAAACAGGGCTGAAAAGGGCATCAGAGCTTAAATATAATTTAAAAGAAAAAAAGTACCAACTGAATAAAGTAACTTTACATTTTAAGGAGCTAAAAAAGAACAAGAAGCAAAATCCAAAGGTAACAGAACGAAAGAAATATGATCAGAGCAGATACAAATAAAACAGGAGGTAGAACAACAGAACCAACAAAACCAAAAGTCAGTCCTTTGAAAAGATTGACAAAATTGACAGACTTTTCACTCAATTGATCCAAAAAAATTAGAGAGTACCAGAGTTATTAAATAATAAAAAAATTAGGACATTAACATGGACTTATAGAATTTTTTAAAGTATGAGAAAACCCATAGACTTTATAGAATTTTTTAATATGGAAAAATACAATGAAAATTGTATACAAATTAAGTAGCTTAAATGAAAGGGACTAAATACAAAGACATAATATCAAATCTGACTCAACAAGAAATACATAAGCGAAACAACCTAATGAGATTGAATCAATAAATTAAAACTTCCTAACATGAATGAAAAACTCCCAAGATGACTTCATCTGTAAATTCTATCAAATAGTAACAATCCTTCTTAAACTCTTCCAAACAATAAGAGAACACTTCCCAACTCATTCAGCAATCCTACTACCAATGCCAAGTAAAGATATGACAAGAAATCAAAACTATATAGATGAATATGTCTTATGTAGATGCAAATATCCTCAACAAAATACCAGCAAACTAAATTTAGCAGCATCTTAAAGGAATCATACATTCTGACCAACTGAATTTATCCCAGAGAACAGTAACCAAAACAGTATTATACTGCTATGAGAATACACATAGATCAAAGGACAAGACATTAGGGTCCAAAAAGTCAACTGAGTTTTTACAAGGACACAAAGATCATTCAATGCAGAAATAGGAATCTTTTTCACATCTTCTGCTGCAACACCAAATATTCATATTCAAAGGATTGAACAAGGCCTTTATTTCACACAATGTCAAAACATAACTCAAAATAAGTCAAAAATCTAAATGTAGGAGCTAATGTTATCAAATTTTAGAAAGCAATATAGAATAAATCTTCATGACCACAAATTTAAGATTAGAGATTCATAAATATGACCCTAAAAGTTCTAGGAACATCAACAACAAAAATGAAAATTAGGGTTCTCAAAGTTCAAATGTCTTAGGGCCAGGGATTTAGCTCAGTGGTTCTAGCACCTGCCTTGCAAGAGCAAGGTCCCAGGGTTCGATCCCTGGTAACCACATACCACAGTGTGGAGACTCATGCCCACCAGCAATCAGTACCACATATCACAATGCTGGGCATGATGGCTCACGCCTGTAATTCCAGCAGTGAGGAGGCAGAGGCAGGAGGATTGCTGTGAGTTCAACGTTATCGTAGGCTTCATAGTGAGTTCAAGGCCAGCCTGAACTACAAAGAAAGACACCATCTCAACAACAACAACAAAAAAAATCAAATGTCTTATGCTTCAAAAGATACTTCAAAGAAAATGGAAACACAACTTATACAATGTGAGAAACTATGTGCAAATCATTCAATCGAGTAATAGTCTAGTATCCGAAATGTCTAAAGAACTCTCAAAACTCAATAGAAAAGGGAAACACATGATTAAAACACAAGCAAAAGATGTGAACAGACATTTCTCTAGGGAAGATACACAAATAGCTAACAAGCATATGAAAAGATCCTCAGTATCATCAGTCATCAGGGAAATGCAAATCAATACCATAGTTGAGTACCACTTCAAACCATGAAAATTGCTATAATTTGTAGTAGTGCAGAATAATGTTGATTAAGAAGCAGGAACTTTACACGTGGCTGATGGAGATGTAAAATGGTGTGGCCACTGCTAAAAACAATTTGGTAGTTCCCTGAAAAGTTAAAATTGCCATGTGACCCAACACCCTCACTCCTAGTCATATATCCTCGAATTCTGAAAACAGACATTGTACTATTTCCCATGCCTGTCTGTCAGGTTGCATTTACAGTGAACTGTATTTCTACACTCTGAAGTTACTCTAAATGCCAGTTAAATTTGCACTTAAAAGAAATCAGTACATTTCATCACGTAATAACTCTCATTTGCTAGGTACCCAGGAGAAATGCGTCCGATTATTCTTTCTATCAAAAAGTGGACACGGCAAGGGGAACTAGTAGGAAGCCAGAAAATGGATATTCAAGTACAGAGAGAAGCAGTAGGTTCTCGCATTCTACAGAACAGTGGGAGGGCCAGAGTTCATGATAACCTGTTATACAGTTCATGACTACAGTGACTAGCAGAAGGGAGCTCAAAAACCACACACAGAAGAGTAACATGGAGAGGGGAATGTTAATTACCTGGATCTGATCATTACACATCATATCCATTCATTGAAATACCACATTAGGCCCCCAAAAGCATGTGTAATTATTCTATATTATTAAATTGTGTACTGTTTAAGGAGATTAAATATTAACTACTATATTCTGATTTAATCATTACACATGCACTTAATTAGCATAGAGTATTCCATACATTTATACATTTGAAATGATAATTTTAAATATATACATATGTGTTTTTAAGTGGACACAGCCACTGCTTTTGATAATATTAAATTACCTGAATCTATTTGGCCCCATCCATAATAAATATCTATAAGATAATGCTAAATCCATACTTCTCAGATTTCTTACTTGGCAAATGTTTGAGTCTTGCTAAACCATGTATTCAAATAAATTGGTTTAAAGGATTCTTTTGCTAACAGGTTTATTTGTTCTCTAGGTTACAGAATGAATCTCCTAGGAACAATAAAACAAAACACGGTATTTGGAACAAAGAGACCCAGAATCACATTTTGACTCATTTCCTTATAAAACCTATATAGTTGACATTAGAATTAAATGTATATGACAATGGCAGGAAGTCAAAAATATTTTCATTTCCATTCTTTTTCCTCTGTTATCTACTTTCCAGAATTATCATACCAGTTTACATACATACTAACCATGTATGCAATTTCTGCTGCTCAGTATCCGGGGTAATACTTAATTAGAGCCAGGCTTGAATTTTTTGCCAATCCGGGGAGTATACAGTGGTGTCAATTGTGGTTTTCATTTTAATTTTCCTAATTAATGATAAGATTTAATATGATGATGCTCAACATCACTGTTCAGTTCTGTGATGTTCCTCATTCATGATGTAATATAGCTACTCTCATTTTTATTGCACTGAGTTCCTTTATGCATTCTAGATATCAGTGTTTTGTTGGTTATCACTGTTACACAAATACCTCCTGCTTTTTATGTCTTAAAAGTCTCTACCTCATTTCTTTGATTCGTTGATTTTTTGTATCATTCTCTTAGTCTAAATTGCATTAATTTCTGCTCTGATCCTTATAATTTCTTGCCTAGTATGAGCTTTGGAGTTGTCTTGCTCCTCTTTTTCAAGTTGCTTGAGGTTCAGCATTAGATTGCTTATTTGAGCTTGCTCTGTTTTCCAGATGTAAAGACATAATTCAAAAATGGGCACCTGAAATAAACAGATACTTTTCAGAGGAAGAAGTAAGAGCAGTTAAGAAGTATATGAAGAATAGCTCAACATCACTGGTCATTCGACAGATGCAGATAAAAACAACACTGAAATTTCATCTCACTCACAAAGAATGGCTGCCATGTCAGAATTAGCCAGCAACAAATGTTGCTTGGCAAGGCTGCAGAAAAAAAGGAACACTTCTCCACTGATGGTGGGAATGTAGACTCATACAACCTCTGTGGAGATTCCTCAAAAAGCTAGAACTGGAAGTCCCATTTGACCCAGCCATTGCTCTGCTAGGTATATATGCAAAAGAATTATGCGATATATGTGCACCTATATTTATAGCAGCTCAGTATGTGATTGCTAAATCTTGGAAACAACTCAAATGTTCAACAACTGGAGACTGGATAAAGAAGATGTGGTTCATTTATAGAATGGAGTATTACTCTGCCATTAAAAATGATAGGATTGAGTCATTCCTACTCAAATGGATGTACCTTGAGGACGTCCTCATAAGCAAAATAAACAGGCCACAGATGTGTAAATATCATATCTTTTCTCTGGTATGACAAAATGAAGTTGTAAATGATTTATAGTATGTATAGTTGATATTGTGAAATAGAGAATCTTTAAAAAGGAAAAGAGTGTAGGGGTAAATAACGAGGGGAAAATGAATGTAGTAATAATAAAGAAAAAAGGAAACTATGTATAAAGAGGGTGAGGAGATGCACGGTGGAGGGAAAAGGGAAAAAATGAGAATCAAGTCATGCCATATTCTGGTACAAACCTTCAATGTTAAATGCGATGATGATGTGTATTCATAATGTACCAATAAAGATTTAAAATAAAAAAGAAGAAATGAGCTGCCACACCATACAAATATATGGAGGTAATATACTAAATTTTAAAAAAATCTACAAAGAGTACATATTTTATAATTCAAACAGATGGCATCAGTATGGAAGTAATAAAAAGATAGGTGATTGTCAGGGGCTAAGAGGGAGAGAAGGGTGAACTGACAGAAGGCAGAAGATTTGTAGATCAATGGAACACACTCTGTACGATGTTCTAATGGTAGATACATGACAGTATATATTTATTGAAACTCCTAGAATATACAACAAGAGGGAACCATATGTAAGCTATTGATTTGAGTGGTAATGATGCGTCAATATAGACTTTTGAGTTGTAACAAATATGACACTTTGGTGTGCAATACTCATAATAGGGGAAGCTATGCATGGGCAGGGAAGAGGGTATACAGGAAATCCCAGTACCTTTCAGTCAATTTTGCTTTTAACTTAGCACTGCTCTAAAATAACGCACTGAAATGTTTAGTGTAGTTTTTGATTTCCATTTTAATTGAGTGTTAAAAGCAAGTCTTATTCTATGTTTACATAGAATTCAAGGTCTCAGGAAATATTCTGATATCTAAAAGAAATTCATACCTGGATTATTACAATATTTTGAAATACTCTTTGATCTTCATTAATTTTACAGCTAAAAGTTTATAAAATCTTTAGAATCTGTGAAGTGCTAAGAGTGGTTTTTTACACTAACGAGATGGTTGGTAGTTGAGGGGTCCCTAGATGGCTCTAGAATCATGATGGTTACCAGAAAGACCAGAGAAAGATTAAAAAGTTGAAGCTGTCAGTCTCACTTCCCAGCCTCTGAGGAAGGGAGGAAAGCTGAGGGTCGGACTGATCACCATTGACCCGTAATGGAATCAATCTTTCTTACATAATAAGGGACTCTTAAAGCCGGAGAGGACAGAATTAAGAGGAGCTTCTTGATAGCTGAGCAGTTGTAGATTCCCAGAGGGTGACAGTCCAGAGGGGGTAGGAGTTTTGTAGACTTTCCCATAAACCTTGCCCTATCCATCTCCTCATCTGAACCCTTTCCAATAGCCTTTGTTATACATATGTAAAGACAAGTGTTTACCCAGAGGTTCATGAACAAAGGAGTAAAATTCAAGGAGAAGACTGTGAAGACCACGATGTTAGCTGGCTGGTCATTGGAAGGGCGGCATTTTGTGGAACTGAGCTTTTAATGTGCGGGATCTGATGTTAGCCCTATGCCATCGAGTCCGAAGGGAATCGCACCAGGGGACACTCATCCCAGGTCCTCTGTAGTACTGGATGCTGGCAGAGAGAAAGTCCTACACATTTTGGTGACCAGAGGGAAAGTGTTGCACTAAGAGAGTGCATGAGAGTAGAGAAAACAGCACTAGAGCTTTGGCTTCTCCTATATCCCTTACTAGTGATACGTTCCAATTGAGTTTTAATTTTCTTTACATATTTTTAGTTTTTCATATTTTCTGCAATAAATATTTATGTAGGAACAGGGGAAAAGAATGTAACTATCACTTTTTAAATTAAGTTCTAGTCTCCTGTGAATCCAATAGCACAAGGCAAAATTATTAGTAAATGGGCAGAAATGAGGCTTAGAGAAGAAGCTGAGCTTGGGCCTGACCCAGGCTGCTCTGGGCAGCAAAGCAGGCAGACTCGAGCTTGCCACACCTTTTATTCAGTCCATTCTGAGCAAGCAGTGTTACAGGTCACTCAGAGGGAAGTCGTTTCAGAACTATGCAAGTATTCAAGGAGGTATAGAAGCACTTTAGACAGCTTGGGAATTCTTTAGTATTTATCTCAAGAGTCTTTCTATTATTCTGATAGGTATAACATTTAACTATATTTGAAAGTAATATCCTGCCCAGTGTAAGTACTTTGATATCCCAGTAGGCTTTTGGTTTGTTGTTTTCTTCCTTTATCATGAGGATATCACTGCCTGGAGTTCCATTTTATTGTCTCTTTGATACGCTATGGATTTGAGAGAATTTTATGTTTTATTTTGAGTATGGCAAAAAAAATTGCCTGCTTCTTGTAAACGTTAGTACCTGGGAGATATTCATAATGTTGTGTTTATACAGCATCTGTAAATTGACCCTTCCTCTTTTGCCTGGAGTTATACTTGAATATAGAGTGCTTCATCACTTAAATTATTTTCCATAAAATATCAGAAATAAATAAGAGGAGAAAGAAGCATACACAAGTGAATGCACTAAATATGATTATGTAAGCGTCCTACCGAAGGTTAACCTGGGAGAGAGTAGATTTTTTGCAAGACGCTGCAAGGGGAATGTGGAATTTCATATTTTAATATAGACAGAAAGGAATGAAGTGTTCCAAGTCTGTAGCACACAAAGGATGTAACTTCAAAGAATCCACAGCTGAGATGAAGAGACGGACTGAGCGAAGAAAGGGTGAAGGATGAAAATGATTAAAACTTATTATGTACGTGTTCTAATTCCTTGCAAAGAATGTAAACATCACTCTCTACAAACGTGTACTAAAAAAAAAAAATGAAAAAGCACCTATCAGTGCCAGAAGGAAGCTAAGACATAACCTTTGCCCAGTTGCCCAGTCCTCTGCCAACTTGTCCTAGGCAGTCCTTGTTAGCTTCCTTGCAATCTTCTAGCATAATGATTTATGTGGTCAGGAGAAATATGTGGTATCCTAACACTGAAAATAATCTTTTATTTCAATTTAGTGATTGCTACCTTGCAACACTTACTTTGTCAAGTCAGGCCCTGCATTCCAGAATGTAAAGTGTACACAAGAAGACTCCTACGTGCACTAACCATGCCACACCCAGGCACACTGTGGCAGGTGACAGAAGGGCAAAGCTATGCCAAGCACGAGGGAGCGCAGTTTGGAGGGGGAGAGGCAGTCACTGGCATCTGAACTGAGACCTCAAGTATCATTATTACTCAGGTCTGATGAAAAGCCCATTGTGTTTGGCGTTGTGCATTCCTAAGGCGAGAAAGAGGTAAACTCAAAAAAAGAGGTGAATAACCAGGGGAAAAAGAATGTGAGAGTAATAAAGAAAAAAGGAAACAAAGATTACGTATATGGGGTTGGGGGGTTGCAGAGCAGGGGAAAGAGGAAACAATGAGAATCAATTCATGCCATATTCTGGTACAAACTCTCAATGTTGAATGTGATGATGATGTGTATTCATAATGTACCAATAAAGACTTTTTTGGTTTTTTTTGAGACAAGGTCTCGCTTTATAGTTTAGGCTGGCCCTGAGCTCAGCCTCAAACTCACAGCAATCCTCCTGCCTCAGCCTCTGCCTCTGCCTCCTGAGTGTTGGGATTACAGGCGTGAACCACCACACCCGGCACTGTGGTATGTGGTACTGGTTGCTACTGGGTGTGAGTCTCCACGCCCAGTAT
>PVIR01007228.1:0-61958 GCA_004026965.1 Petromus typicus
CACATTGCTGTTTGATTCTCTTTTTAAAAGCATGATTATTGGCTCGATAATGTTGTACAGTATACATGGCATGTACAGTGGTTCCTCAGCTCACAAGCTTCATCCATGACTAAGATGAACAAGGACTGAATCACATTCAATGATTAGTTTCACCGCTGGCCTTACGGGGAAATTTGATTAGATTATCATCCAGTTTGGTTTGTGGGCAAAATCATGGAGAGAATTCACCAGCTGAGATACATCAGTCTCTCTCCATCCCTGGTATCTCTGGTATAGAAATACACTGGTATCTCTATATAGCTATGTCCATATCTATAATCTGAAATTTATTTGTTTTTAAATAATATTATACTGTAATAAACTCATCAAGAAAACAATTGTTCTGTTGGTGTGGTTCCTGTAGAAACTACACTGTCTTTCTTATTGTACCAAAACTCATGTTTTAAAGAAAATGCTACCAGAAGAATTTCATGTTCTTGCAAATGAAAAAGAGAAACAAGAAGGGCTTATTCTCATCTCAGTAGTTCCTCACATTTCTGGAGCAAAATTCAAGTTATATGGCAGTATTGACTGTTGGATTCACAGCTTGAGTTTTTAATTAATGATTAATTAATTACACATTAACGATATCTTTCAACTATTTTTATTGACTCTTCCTTAGCACTTGATTGTGTTAAAAATAAACAAAATTATCAATATTACTTGTTCACAGATGCTGAGGATAAAATTCTGTTTCTGAATAAAGTTCCTTTTATGACTAACTCTAGCCTTGGATGTCAGTTGAGTGTAACAGTAAGTTTGTGGAAGATGGAAGTGTGCAGAAATGAATGTCTGGTGGGAGGTCTAGTGAGATTCAGAATCTCATACCTTAAAAATCTTTAATTCTAGAAAATTCTACTCTAATTTTTAAAGAAAAGTTGCCTTACAATAAAAGCAGAAAAGCAGGAGTTCCAGGCAGCAATCGACCACTACATTCAGAGTTGAGCTGCTTGGAGGACAAGGTGGAGAAGAAAATCTATGGTTCTTGTTGTTCTAAGGAAGGTACAAGGCTGCTCCAAACAGCAGCCTTTCTGCTAGCAGATTCTATAAAATAAAACTAAAGAGCTTTACAAATAGGATAGACAGTGTGTTCCAAGGGCCAGACAACTTTGAAATATTTTTTCTAGACTTTCTACTCCATTCTGCTTCATATTTTCAGGATCATGTGTCTTGTTTTGTCTTTACGATTTGATGTTATGTAGCTTGGCTTTCCCAAGACCAGAAGGAGGAGTCTTGAGGGTGTATATCATCAGGGAACAGGTAAGGTCACTTCTACACCACCCCGATTAACTTGTTTCTAATCACATCCTTAAATCCCATGAGACAAGGATGAGGAGTACTTTTCATTGAAAGCTATTGATATTATTTTTATGATTTAAATCATTAGAATGCTAGAAGATTGGTTTTGGTTTCTACTGTTCTCAGATGTTTCTATCTTGAAGAGAATGCATGTTAATATTTTACGACTCCTTGAAAGCTGATGCATGACTGTCTGTATATTCTTTGACCTTGTTTATTATTTTCTAGTTGAAAGTTTTGGTAGTGAATGTATTGTGATTGTATAATCCTCAAAGGCAATTGTTTTCTTTTTAAAGAGAGTATTAATATTTTGGAAATAACAGCAATATTTATTTATGAGTTACAATGTAATATATACTTATATTTTACAAAATATGTGTCAAGTTCTGTATGCTTACAGTGCTTGAAGTGTTTAAAAGTCTCCTTTAATTATAAAAAACCTATCAACCTGACTTCTAGTCATTTGCCTTCAGTCACACAGCTGAGAAGTCTGAATTAAAATCCAGGGATCTGAACCATCTACTTGACTTTGGATTTCTTCAACATATTTCACTGACAAGAGAAAAAAAAAATAATGCTTAGGATTTGTCAGACAAGGTGGAAGTTCCAACCTTCAGAACTTTGTAAAACCTTCCTCCTTGTGTGTAACTTTTAGAGTTAAAAGTAAAGGAAGTATATTTCTTTTCCTAGGGTGGCCAGATAAAATAGATGATTCCTAGTTAAATTTGAATTTTGAATAAGCTTTTAGTATAAGTATGCCCCAAATAGTACGAGTTAACTGGGCATTCTCTGCCTTTGTTTTAAAGTCTGACAGCCTCTCTCCCCACACTCCTGCAGCTTCCCAAGTCACAGCCTGCTCTTGCCGACTCTGATCTCCTTCTCTGCCTCGTAATTTCTCTTCGCCCTTCCTCAGGCTTCCTCTGCAGCACCATGGTCAGCGACTGGGCCTCCCGCGGCATTTTCTCCGGCCTCTGCCCCATTCTGTGATTTTGACGGTGTAACCATATAACTTAACAACACAATTCGATATTTTATGCTAGAGGAAACTGAAACTGCATAAGAAAACTAGGAATCACGGTCAAGGATATCTTCCAGACATATTTGTAATGTCTCCCAGACATTGCAAGGTACATGTGGACCGATAGATAGCATCAAACATTTATGTGTATAGCGCTCACTTATGTTTCACATGTACTAACTTTTCTTCGTTTTCAGAGCTGCACTACTACACTTTACTTTTCAGAAACAGGCACAAAGGATTGCGTTACGACCACTATCACAAAGACAGACAAAATGCCAGGATGTGCCCCTTAGAACCTCTCCGGAGCCTACGTCTGTGTGCACTAGCACTGCGGATACCCCGAGCATGGCGAGCTGCTTCCAGCAGAACAGGGCTTCCTTACTGGGCTCCACACTGCAGCCAGCGACGCTTGTGTGGTGGTGATGGCTGCGAGGGAAGCCTGCAAACTAAAGCCTCCAGGGAGACGGACTGTGCACTTCCGCAGTCATAAGCCTACCATGTCATTTTATACCCTTCTGAGTGACTAGCTGGGCTCTGTGAAACTTAGCATTCTTCTTCAATTACTTTTTATGCATATTTTACCCACCCTTTACTTCACTTTGAACCTCCTTGAAGATGAAGATACAACATCTATTTAACCTCACTGCACATCACAATAGCTGGTGTGTGCTACAGGCTCAAAACAAGGTGTTGAATGAATGAATAAATAAATAAATACCTAAATATGCTAAAAGCAAGAGCACAATCTTTCATACAGATCACAGGAAAAGAACCAAGACTCTAAAACAAACGCTTTCATTCAATTGATTTTCAACAAGGTGGAAACAAGCCAAACATTATGTAAAGTGTTTTACCCAAACAGTGGGACAATATGCCATGTTAAAACAGAGTCCCAAGCAGCACACTAAGCAAAGGAAACTGGAAATATAATATTATTTCATTTAAATGAAACGTCCCCCCTGAAAGGCAACTATAGAGGAGAGAACATCACTAGATCCTGGGGCCTCAGTGCTGTCGAAAGTGAGCACAAGCTCCGTGGAGAGTGATGACCATGCTCTAACACCCCGTCACGGTGTCGGTTACCCAGTTCTACACAAATTACCGAATCATACCCTTAAGGTGATTTGTCAAAGAACACAGGAGAGTATTTGGAGACAATGGTTTTGTTTTATGCCTGAGTTATATGGGTGGAATTAGGATGCAGCCTCTGTCCAAACTCAAGAGGATGTGGATACTAAGTGTGTGGAAGCTTTTGTATATCAATTATACCTCAATAAAACTACAAGAGATCGAGCCTGTGGTTTACACTTTAGCAGACCCTTCCTACAAAGGACAGAGCACACTCTTCATTGTGCTGATCCACATTTTAATATTCTCCATAATTCAGTTCCTCTCCTCTTCCCCTGACTACAGTCACTGTGGTGGTTGGCCACAAACTTCATTTGAGCATCTCCCTGTGGATTCATTTATTTCATCGTCTCTGAGCCTCTAACAGGGACAGGCCGTGAGAAGCTCCCACTCCTATGTGGACCACAGACCCCAAACAAGTGTCACCAAAGCCCCAGCCTCTTCACCATGCTAAGGTCAGGCTTCTTAATCTGTGAGATAAGAATCATAGCATTTATTTTGCCTACCAAATAGAATTTTTTGTTATAAAATATGATTTTGTGCAAAGACTATAACCCTAAGAAATAGTACAAATTTGAGATTAAAATGAGGTTATATAGTCAAAGAAAAGAAAACTTATTGCTAAATTGCAAAGGTAAATACAAGTAAGGCACTGACAGCTTGGGGAGGAGTGTCCTTCCTCTCCTCCGGGACAGGTAATGGCGTTTCTGGGTGTGGACCAAGGAGCTGGTCAGAGGAGTTGAACCAGCTTCTTCTCGGCAAACAAACACCATGACTTTCACAGACAAAGGCTTTTGATGAGCTGACAAGAGAGTCTTTACCTTTGAGAAACTGGCTTTCTTAGGAAGTTTTTTCAAAAGAAGCTGGCAAAAGTCGAGTTTTTGAAGTTTTGTTTTGTTAGTGTATATTTGTAATACATAACAGCAAAGTTCCTTTTGGAGATTGGCTCAAGCGTATATAGTATTTTGATTATTTTTAATCCTTTCATCCAGGCTCCCTCTACAAAACTGAGTTCAAATTAGCTGCAGAGAAAGATTTTTCATGTCTTCTGTATATAGAGAGATAGTAAGTAAAAGGTAAATTTGTTCTCCCTGAAAAGAGAAGGTCTGCGTGGAGTTTGACACTCGGCCTTCTGAGGATATTTAATGTTCTTGAGTTTAAAAATGATGGCCGTGGGCACACCCTTCCTCTCTCCTGGTTCCTTTATTTAACCTTTGAATTTAGTAAAAAGTTGTCTTGGTTTTATTACTGTTATAAAGATTAAAGCTGACCTTTACATTTTCCCTTTTTAAATTCAAAACTTTGGTCTTTTTTCTTTTTAAATACAAAATGGTTATATAAAATTGATACACCGACAAATGATTTAGGAATCTGAGGGCCTCACTGAGGGTAGTCTCTATTAATTAATTATAAGATGCATTAATTACACTCTAAACGATAATTAGCCTATTCTCTAAGCTATTGCTGCCTTTCTCATTGATTTCATGCCCGGCTTTCTGAAAATGAGTATTTAAGCTAGAAATGTTGAAAATTAACCTGATTAATGAAATTTCCTATACTGGTGAGAACTCTTGAAAGTTGCAGAAATATAAAACTGTTAGTGACAATATCTATCTTAAGTCTCACACAGGCTGCTATCACAAAAAGCCACACAGAGGGTAGCTTATAAACAACAGAAATGTGTTTTCCATGGTTCTGGAGGCTGAGGACTATCAAGATCAGGTTCTAGCTGAACCCGTGCCTGGCACAGACCTGAAATCTGGGTTCCTATCTTTTCATTATTATTCCATGGGGGGCGGGTATAAGGTGTTTCTCTGAGTTCTCTTTTGTAAGGGAACTAATCCTACTACCTCTTAATACCCTTACTTTGGAAATTAGGATTTCAGTGAACAGATTTGGAGCAGACACAAGCATTCAGGCCATAGGAGTGGTACTGTGATTTAATTTTATTATTCACTGATTTCTCTCCAAACATCTTCACCATCAGATCTGTAGCATTATTTCCATCAGCATCTCTATCCTTCCTAAGTCTCCTATCCAACTTCTTTTCCTCAAAATTCTCTCCTACTTTCCATCTTCTTTCTGTAGTACAAACTCTGTAAAGATCTCTGTCTGCTCTCCTTTCCTCTGATTTGGAAATAGACCTATCCTCAAACTTCTGTCTTAGGATACTCTCTTGGAATTTTATTTGTTTTTGACTGTATGTTTATGTTTAGTGTTTTATTTATTTTAGTGAAGATCTCTCTTCATCTAGTTATACTCTTCTACTTGCTGCTAGGATTCACTGTTGGTTAAGCTGAAATGTTGAGTCTTGTTACTTCACAAACCTAACCAATAATATTTCTCCCAAGTGGGCTTTCATTTTTTGTATCCTCGTTTCCATACTATACCCTTACCTTGGTGCTAAGGTGCAATCTTTACATCTCACTTAACCTCATGCTCTATATTCAATCCATTTCTACCTGAAATTGTTACTATCTTAAAATACCCTAAGCTGAGTAACTTATAAAAATTACCCAAGAAAGTTTTATTTAGCTCATGGCTTTGGAGGCTGAAGTTTCACAGAGCATAGTTCTGCCTCTGGAGAAAGTCCCTGAATTCAATCATGACAAGAATGTGTGCGTGTATGTGTATGTGTGTGTGTGTGTGTAAGAGGGAGAGAGAGAGAGAGAGAGCGAGCGCACACAATGGAGAGAGACATAGAAATAGAAAGAGACTGTGGAGTGGCCAAGATTGCTCTTTTTAAACAGCCTTTTTAGATAAACTTAACTACTCAGGGTTCCAGGAGCACTACCCAACTACTTTCCATAAGGCCTGCTTCTTAATGTTTCCCACCAGCTCCTAACATTGTCACACTGATGATCCAACTACTAACACACAAACACTTGGAGAACAAACACTGATAAACCATTACACCAAGTTCAATGAGTTCTGCTAATTTGCCATTATTTCTATAACTGGAAAATGTGCGTTAACACTTGTGTGGACTTGTTGCAATGGTCTGTGAATTGCCATACTCTGAAATCCAAACCCCTTCAATTGGTATCATAATCTCATTCATAATCTATCTCCAGCTCCCTTTCCGGATGTTCTTCATTAATTTTCTATAGTAATCCCAAACACGGTCACCCACCTTGCCTTTAAGTGCCCTAAGCGTCACAGCTCTTGTTCATTCACTGCTGTCTCTAGCATGCTCACCTGTAGAAACAGATGTGGTTGCGCCCAGGGACACCACCTCCATGGAGAGAGCCGGCTTCCTCTCACTCTGAATTATTAGAACGGCTTGTTTCTACTTCTCATATTTTGCACATTTCTAAAGCTTTCATTGCCTGAAGCTGATTGTGTGACTACACACCTGTTTCTGGGAGGCTGAATTGCAGGTATTCTGACAGCCCTCCCTTGGCCCTGGGGCCTTGCACATGACAGGCAGGAGACACAGAAGCGTTTCACTACTCCTTTGCTGTTATGGTTTGGATTTTACATGATCTGTGTCCATGTGGAGAGGTGTAGCTCCCAGCCCGAATCAGTGGAGACTTCAGGAGCTGGGTCTGCTGGGAGGAAGTTACGTCAGTTAGCAGGGATGTGGGATGTCGGGGGATAACAGCATTCCAGCCCTTTCCTCTCTCTTTGCTTCTCAGAAGCCACGAGGTGAGAAGCCTTGCTGACTTGTAATGAAGGTCTGCCTCTCTCCACACCCCAAAACACTGAGCCACCTTACATGGGTGGAAGGAATAAATCCCTCCCCCTCTTAAGAGCATTGCAGTGTTTTGTCACAGGGAGGGGAAGCTGACTAACACCCTAAACCATATAATCAGACTCAACACTGTGATCCTCATAGGATGTTCATCACCAAGTCAATGTCAGTGAACCGTCCCAGATTTCCTGAATCTTCCTTCCCTAAAGACAAAAGATGGAGCATAGCAGGGCTCAGTATCTTCTCAGGCCGTGCATATTGAGGAGAGAAAGAGGAACAGTCCTCTGGGGAATTCTGAAATGTCCTTGAAGTGTGAGAAATTAATATTGGTATCTCCAGCCTTTTTAAGGTTGTCTTCTGAGATATGAAAAATGCCTGTGTGGATTAAAGATCCATCATGTGGTGGGTACTAATGGGAGCAAGACCTGGGGAGGTAAAGCACCTCGGACGGCCACGTAATGGCAGATGCCTCCACAGCACAGGGCTCGGCCACCTTAGACCTGAAGCAAATAAACTTCCACGAGAAGTTACACAAAGACACACCCACCCATTATCTCCTCTCTCTTCCAAGACAAGAAATGGTTCTTGGGGTCTCTCCCTGAGCTTGGTGGTTGTATTTATCCCAAAGTGGTCATACACTGCTTCAGCATTGCTTCATCATAGAATACCAAAATATAATTTCTGGCTTAAGAATGATGCCGTCACTTTTATCCATTATAGAGAAGATGAGCTGCTTTTTAAAACTTTAGAGAAAAGATAGGCACAATACAAATGTGAGAAATGGAAAATATTGCTAAGAATAGGAACCTTCGATTTCTAAGGATAAGGGGGCAAAATAGGCATCATAATTATTCTCAAACAGTGGTATTGAGAGAGATGGCTCTCACGTATTTTTTATTTTTAGTATTGAATATCTAAAGTTCTTAGTCTTGCTTGCATAAATCTAGGGTAGACTAGCACAGATTAATCTAGACTATTCACACATAATTCCTCCAGTTTCTGATTGTTTCAAATATCTATGGCCAACTATTTTAACTCAGACTCTAATTTGGGTTCTACTGCATAATTCTGACCATAATGAACTGGTTATTTTGCATGTTTATTGTTACAAAATGACTTCCTATATCTGATTGACAATTAGATAGTTCTGGAGTATATATCTTGACATACATACTGTAGAATTTAACAGCTCTTTTATGGCATAGTTAATATATTATATAATTCACCCATTAATTATACAATTCCATAGATTCCAGTGTATTCACAGATGAGTGCAACTGTCACCTAGGTCAATTTAAAATAATTTCATTGTCTCAGAAAGAAACCCCTCCCCTGTCATCTGTCACCCCTACACTCTCCCCATCTGTGATCGTTCCTCTCAGGAGTGGCCCAAAGACTAGCGTTCAGTTTCAGAAGGTGGCTGTATTGTGCAGAGCTGGACTCACACAAATCTGCTGTTAGGAAGTGAGATGTGGTCTGTGCCTGCCTGTCTGTCTATCTGTGTCTGTCTGTCTATCCACCCATCCATCCATGCAGTCCTTCTCCGGATGCTCTCCCTCACTTCAAACACACCTTTCCATCACCCTTGCCACTTCCTGAAACACTTCTGAAAGTTCTCCTTCACAGTCTTTAAAGAGTGTGACCAAAGAGATGGTGACTATTGCTGCTGAGTGCTAAGGAAAAGTAGGCTCGTGAAGACAATACCAGGTATGCTGGTCCCATGTGCACTGGGATAGGTGTGTGTTCATGTCCACGTTTTGTGCATATGTATATTTTAATTTCTCCTGATGATATACCTTGCCCTAGCGTTGGGTGGGTTTTACAGTAAATCAGTGTTTGCCATTAGAGGAGCTGCTTGTTTCTTTTGACACATTTTCCCACCATTTATACTCTTATTTATAGAACGAGGCTGCTGCTCTCTACCTTCTCCAACACTTGTTATTGTTTGACTCAATCCCAACCATCCTCATGGTTGTGAAGTCGTGTTTTGTTGTCATTTTAGTTTTCATCTTCCTGTCGACTAAAGATGTTGTGTATCTTTTCATAGATTTATCAATCAGTGAAATAGCTTCCTTGGAAAAATGTCCATTCAGAAGTGAGAGCTATTACATTCTTATGTTGATTTCTAAAATGATGTTGCGTTTTTATTATTGAATTATGAGTTCTTTATATATTCCTTATAACCATTCTTCATTGGATATTTATTTAGAACTATTTTGTCCCATCCTGTGGATTTGTCCTTTCAATTTCTTAATCTTCTTTGATGAATAAAATTTTTTTAATTTACAAAGAATATTTAATTTTATTAAAATAATCTATATCTTGTTTTAAGAATCTTATCGTTTTGCGTTTTTACTTAGCTTTTAGTTCATTTCTGGGTTAATTTCTGTGTAAAATGTGCAGTAAGTGTTCATTTTACCTCTTCACCACAATCAACTATCAAATCTACAAGACTAAAGAAAAATTGTTAGTCCAAAGTTAAGACACACGGTACACAGATAGAGGTCAAGATTAAGAAAAAGTATTTGTGTCTCCAATTAGTTCGCTATTTTCTCAACTACTAAGACACCCTAAATTATAACAGTTTCCAGAATTTAAAAAAGTGCCATGTTAAATGTAAAAACGGATCACAAGTGGGAACCTCATTTTCAAGGCATTTATGCATACACTATAGAAGCAAAGAAATATGAGCTGTTTCACCTTCAGTTCATGATAACCCACTAGAAAATCTAACATTTCAAACATGTGTTTAATATGGTGATTGTTTCTGCGATGTCATATCAAGATGGCAGTGAGGCAGTTTAATGATAATACTGATGACCACAGTACTCTAAATCTGTCTTGGACACTTACCCAACAAGGCTTAACTTGTGGGTAAATAGACTTCTGATTTTACTTAAGCAAACCAAAAGCAATTTTTCTTCTACTTTAGAAAGAAGGGCTTCTCAGCTTTGTGTGCTTTCAAAGGAAATCATTCTGGTCTTTTAAGCACAATAGCCACAGAAAGAAATGAAGTGTAGCATTTAAATTCCTGAGGAAAAGGGTTTCTATCTGTGACTGGGAAGGGAACAAAAAGGCTGGGAGAGGGTGGCATTGTATGTGGTTTCCAGAATGGTTTTCTCTGATCCAAATTCCTGGTTCTCACCATTCTCTTAGTTTCAAATATAATTTCACTTAGGAAAATCAATGGGTGGAAATGTTTATGCCCCTAAAAATATCACTGAGCTTAGAGAAAATGGAAAACCATTTGAACCTCTGTGAGATGTTTTCCCTCTATTCACTGCCTTTCTAGCCAGCCTAAGACCCAAGGTATAGATAATTTGAATTGAAGATATCTAAAAAATCTGATGAATTTTTTGGAATATTGGCCACTACCCTCTCATATGTGATTCAGAGATGTTCTAGTTAATCTTCTTTAAGGTCCTATTCACTTAATGGAAATGCTTAGCTGTATAATTGCTTTGAGCCATTGCTACCCCAAATGGAAAATATAATAATCTAATGGTATTGTCTCTGTAAGCGAATGAGAATTTCAGGAGTGGCTGTTGGTGCCACCCATGTGATCCAGAGAGGTTAATGCAGTTAAAGTTATTTCACAGTCCATTAAGGAGCTTACGGTGACCCCACGACCTTAGCGCCAACAACACAGAATCCATTATCTTCACAATGGAGGAGCGGTGGGTTCGGCTGACTTGACAATGGGCCCTGCAAATCCCAAGTTAGTACTTAGTTTAAAAAAATGCACTTTTCTTTCTGCTTCTTGGGTATGGCTATTAATATGCCCTCCTATAATTTGTAACATTAACATTGCTGAAGGTACAGAAAAGGACATTGAAATGAAGATGTCAAAACTGCTGACTTAGTTCGGTGCATGGTAATATTGGCTATGTATTGAAGTAGTAGATATCTAGTGGAAAATCAAGATGAAGAAAGTCAAGGAACTCAGTTAAACTAATGACAAATTATCACAGGTTGTGAAATTCATTTATGCAAATAATAGCTTTACTCCACTTTTATTTAATGTTACTTTCTAGTCTGAGATTTAATATGCAATTTGGAGAGAAACAACCAACTTAAGGATATAATTAATGAAAGCTACATCAAAATATTTATGTCATCACAGTCCAAATTGGAGGGAACGCTGATTCACTATTATTCTCAAGCACATCCCACTGTGATAAATAATGTCACTTGACAGACGTCCAATATTCTTCTTTCTTTTACACGTGACTGACTGAAAAACATTTTTGTCACTTTAAAAACACATGTAAGGCACTGGTTAAAAATAAAGACTGTTACCAGAACACTGGTTGATAGGAGAGCGCTGAGTAGTGTTTTTACCCTCCAAAGAGGATGTGACTGCACAGCATTCTCCTTTGGAGAAATAACAAGCAGGGACATTAAAATCAGATTTTGCAGTACTTTATATCAATAAGAAAACATCAGATCAAATAGTGTTTATGCTAAAAAATGGCACAAGACTATTTATAGACATTGAGGTTAAATCATAAACAGAGCTATGTATATGACCAGAATCCCAAAAGGAAGCATTTTAGAATAATCTGGGGAAAGCATTTGGAGGTAAGTAAAGAGTCGAGCAGGACATTTCAGAGACGGGTGTTGCTGACCTACTGTACTGAGCGTGTCTTACCTCATTCAAACACAACAAGGCTTCAGCAATTCTGTCAGCCACCAGTGCCTGTCATCTACTCTCTGACACAGAAGCTGTGCCCCTCATCCTCAGGAACTTGTTGTAAGGACAGCCTCTTATGGTTTGCTATCTGAGAATTACTGTAAGTGAGGAAAAGTTTCCCCTAGTCTAATTATTCAAAAGGAAAAAGGAGCAAAATATTTCCCAAGCAGTTCTGTTTGAGACGTGACTTATTAAAAAAAATCACTCAAATAATATATTCATTCAGGATTGGAAACTGATATGAAAATCTACTTGTTCAAGATGTGCAAAATTAAAATAAGAGTATCTTTCAGTAAGTTCGCCTTACATTTTAATACATGCAATTGCAAATGTAGACATAGCTAATCGGTGGTTAATCACTAGTTAGTAAAGAAGGTTACAGAAGCTGTGGTCACTAACCATTAAAACTAAAGCCCTGATAAACTTAGAAGATTACATGATATTTGACTATTAAATTTTTACTCTACCTTGTTTTTCAAATTCTTGATCACAAAAACCAACCAGTGACTTTCAGAAAAGTAACTGAACTTAATTCTACAATTACTGGACAATTTACAAGACAAAAATGGCCAGTTAACACACACTGGCTCCCACTCCAGTCTGTTAACTGGAAATGATCTGTGAGAAATGCACAGTAACCAGAGGTGTATTTTTAAAAGAGTTTTAAAAAGTGTGTTTTCCCATTTTTCTTCATCAATTACTTGTTTTAATGATGAATATAATTTTCATCCTGGTGAATGCTTTATTTGTTACAAGACAAACGTCCCAGGAAGAGCGGTAAAGGCACAGAATGAGAAATTTAAGAAACAGAAAACAGTAACCATGATAAATGGATTAGAAAAAATATACCTTAAAGGTGAAGAAATAATTTGGAGCAATCGGAGGTCAGAAGTCTTTGTGAGCAGAGTATGTCGAAGCCTAAGCATGAGTATATCCCAGTGCTTCTCACAACTGGCTGTGTGTGGTAGACAGTACTAAAAGCCACTTTAAATACACGTGGGCACTAAACACAGCCGTGCTCCTTGAGAGTGACTCACTGGGACGGTTACTGACACCTACTGTCTTCGCCACCAGCATGTCAGCAGCCGAAGGCTCCAGTGTTGCTTTGTGATTAAACTTCTCGTAAATACTCTTACTGGTCCTGATGATTCTGTTTTTCTCCATCTTGGTTTTCACAGGATCACCCCCTCCCCACCAGGAAATATCTCTCTATAGATGAATTAGTCAGAAAAGGGAGGGGCCTCAAAATTCTGACAAAATATAGAACGTGACTGTTGGAGAAGAAACGTGTGACTCTGAACTCGGCAGGAGCCAGGAGATGTGCTGGCTAAAGATGCCTGTGTTTGACTGAAGAGGAACTTGTCATCCAGAGGCTGCGGGGAGCAGGAAAGTGAAAACGCTGCTTCCAAAGTGGGTCTCAGACTTCAGCAGCCAAAAATAAACTGGTTCCTGGCTGAAAGACATAAGTGCAATTGTGAAACTGATATCCCTCCCTGGCTGAGACCCAGACAATATGTTCCCTTTCGGGGCTGATCCGAGTGATGGATGAGGCTCGCGGAAGCCAGGGGGGCTCCTCCTGCTCGAAGCCCACGGCGCCCCACGAGGCAGCGCTGGCAGGCGCTTCCCCCACCTTGCTTCCTCCCGGACAGGCCGGGAGAGGGCGAAGGTGCCGGCAGCCGCGTCCCACTGAACTGGGGAAAAGAAAAGGAAAGCAAGGAGGGGAAGGCCAGCTTTTGATTGAGACGTAAGATGGCAGCAATTGAACAGTTTTTTGTTTTTTAAACATAAATTTGGATCTTGCCTGTAAGGGCGCAACAAACTTCCTGAAAGCAGGGGCCCGAGCTTTTAATTTTCTTCTGAAGATATACGTGTTTCTGTTTCCAGCCAGTGGTCAGCATCTCCTGTCATGACACATCTGCCCGAGTTTGGGGGGTGTTTTGTTGTTGCTGGGTGTCTCTTTATTTCCCTCTCCAGCTTTCATATGTGCATCGTAAATTGTAAAGATATGATAATTTGCTCTCCAAGTGGCAGGTGAAGATAAAGTCACACAGAGAAAAATAACCAAAACATCACCTGGGACCTCAAGGACCTGTGGTTAGCAAGGTGAATTCAAACTGCGGCTACTGGGTCTCAGAATCCCTGGCTCTTTGGTTTTGCGGTCAGTCTGCCTCGGGTTAGCGAGGGAGGGTCTGCGTGTCCGGTGGTAAATACTTTCCAACCTATTACAAACTGCGATTGTTTGTTTCCTTTATCGCTCTCTCAATGACTCAAATTGATTCTGGCTTCACACATCAGTAGGAGAGGGTCGTCTGTTTTTCCAGCGCTTCCTTTAATGCTAAAAGGCTTCCAGACTGTTCGACCCCGGCACCCCGGCCTGCCTTGTCCTGGCCCACAGTAGTATTTTGCTGCCAGATTGTTGGCTAATTATGTCCTGAGCAATCAGCTAACAAAGCACAGTCCTTTTCGCCTGGAGAATGAGCCTCCTTTCCTAGCTACACCCAGGAAAAACTCAGCCCGGCCCTGTGATGTGAGGAATCGGGAGTGAGGGTGTTACTTAACCCGCATTCCGTTTGGCCACTGCGTTTCGGAGACGGTGGAGGGTGGGGATTCCGGTATTTTTTCAGCAGGGGTGTGAGGAGCAGCTTGGAGCCCCACAGAGCTCCCAGCTCACCTGAGGGACAAAGCAGAAAGCCGCAGGAATATTAGGGAGACCCTATCGTGTCCGTTTGTCAGATGAAAGCCCACACCGCAGTTATCTGCCCCCGAAAGGTCTCTTTAGCTCAGTTTCTTTGAACAATGACTTTAGCTCTCTTCTGTAAAAACTTGCGAGCAGCAAAAATCACAACCGAGTTCCAGCGATGGTTTTCATGAAAACAGGATCGTCATGAGTATGCAAATCAAAAGAGCAGGACTCCTGCAGAGCAGGCAGGGGCTTGGGGAGCTCGGCAGGGGCGGCAGTGGGCAGGCGTTGACCAGGCGTGGTTTCAGCACTCGGGACAGACTCTCCGCCTTGCAGGTGGGGAAGATCAGGCGCCCATCTTTGAGAACATGCCCACAGGGAGGGAGAGCTGGCCCAGGGCACCGCAGGAGAGAGCCTGCTGGGCGAAAACGTCATGTACCGAGAAGTGGGATCCATCGGTCAGGCTTCCTTCCTGTTAAGACCTGAGCAGTAGCCATTCTCTACTTAACAAAACAATCGTAATTGAAAGACGATATTCTTCAGTCCCACCAGAGAGGGCGGGGTAAGGAGCAAGGAGCCACAGCCTGGAATATGGTGGTGCAGGGGCTGAAGGCGAAGGGGTAACAATTCAGAAAGTGGAAGAACTTGCTTCTCGAGTTTCCTGGGCTGCTCCTAGGAACTGCGAAGCCAGGAAGACCTGGGGTTCTTGGTTATTAGCAGATGCAGACAGGAGCATCATCTCTTCAATGCAGAGGAATCTGCTGCTTTGCTGTAAGAGTGAAGATCTGAAACCCTAAATCCTAGGAAATTAGGATTAGCATCAACACTGACCATTTAAGGCCTGTGATACTCGTGTCGTCGAGATGGAAAAGCTTGTGTCCCAGCCCTCCACTGCCTACCATGGGCTTGCTTCATGAATTTCTTCACTAGTGTTCATGTAGACAGAAATATTTTCAAAGTAAGCACTTTAAAATAACTAATATGCCAGAAATGGTAAAGAGACAGGGAGAGAAACAAAGGTCCTTGGGTGCACCACTGCATTTTGGTAAGATAGGTTGTCTTTCCACCTCGTGGAACAGCAAAGTCTTTCGTCCTCTTGAAGCCAGTGATTCTGAGAAAAAGAAATTTTAGCTTGCAGAATGATTAGATAGATATACAGGAATTCTGCAGGACAGGGGGTGACTGACACCCTCAGTGTTTCACAGGTTGAATCTAATCCATCTCTGCAGCATCTTTATAGGATGATGCTCTTCAGAGTAGAAACCAGAAGAAAACTAGTAAATTAATCATTAATCCTCTTGTTATATTGACACTAATCAAAACTTAGTTCCTGAGCTGGTCATGGTGTTGCGCATAGCACTGTGGGAGGCTGAGGCAGGAGGATCACAAGCCTGACCCCAGCCTGGGAAACTTAGCAAAAGTCTAAGAGTAAAATATTAGCTCAATGTGAAGGTTTGGGTTCGATCCCAAGCAGCACCCTCCCCCAAACATAACTGAGTTATTTTAATTAAATTCAATATGCTAAAATACAAGTGGTTTTCAGGAGGGTCACAAAAATATGAAATAATGTTAAAATCAGTTGTATGGTAGCAAAAACAGGAAGCTTGGATTCCTGAACTGTGACATGATTTGTGAGCAATATTCTAGCATTTAAAAAGTTATAGGAGATGAAAGATAATGTGTTGAAATATTTCAAATTCCCACCAGCACAGAAAAAGAATGAGCTTCAGAAGCATAAAAGTTGTTGCTGTAAGAAATCTTGCAGATGAGCCGGGCAGAGAAGAGGATGCTCAAATGCTTATGCAGAGAAAGCATGGCATTATTTTCCTTGGCCATCTTTAAAAATAGAGCCAAAATGATATATTTTGCTTGGAAGTTTTTAATGCCATCTTGTCTAAAGCAAACGTTAGAAGTGACTAATGATGTCCTATCCTGGCTTTGCCAGTACTGACCTGGGAAGGGCGAGGGACTGGGGATCAAACCCAGAGCCTCATGCATGCTGGGTGAGCACTGTACCACTGAGCCACATGCCCATTCTGAAAGAAGGTGATTGTCAATCTGCCTACATTCTTTTTTTTTTTTAATTTTTTAATTTTTTGTTTTTAGGTTTTTTTGAGACAGGGTCTCTCTTTGTAGCTCAAGCTGGCCCTGAGCTCAGCCTCCAACTCACATCACAGCAATCCTCCTGCCTCTGCCTCCCGAGTGCTGGGATGACAGGTGTGAGCCACCACACCCGGCACTGTGGTATGTGGTACTGATTGTGAGTATTGTATGTGGTTACCGGGATCGAACCCAGGTCCTTACGTTTGCAAGACAGGCGCCGGAACCACTGAGCTATATCCCCGGCCCACTTGCCTCTTGTTAACGGAAGAATGAGTTGAGTTTAACTTTTCTTTTTAGGAACTGCACAGCCAGTGGTAAGTTTCCTCCAGCAACTCCCTGATTAAGACAATCTGTCTCCTCCCGAAAGCTGCATGCAGACCTGCACATGCAGGGAGCCTGGCATGTGCCCCTATTGTCTCCGTGAGACTTCCAGCCTTGATTTCCGGAAGGTGGTCTAGTACTTCTGAATCATTCAAGAAGTGCGTTCATTCCTATTTTGGTATGAATTTGGAGCTGTCGACAGTATAGATCTCTGTTCTTATACCTGTTCTCTTTACAACAGAAATGGGTGAGATGAAGATTATAGAATGTAGTAGTTCATGATCGCATCCAGTTTGAGAGGAGAAACCTTTAAATAAAAAGCTATCAGGGTTATACTATGTGGGCCCAATGGCTATTTTATTTTAGTGCCTGTCTGAGAAGCACATAGAGGGTGATGTACGATTCCATATGGACCTTCCATACACTTAAAAATCAAGTTTTTAAATCTCCATTCATTATTATGTTCGCCTACATAGGGAAGAAAGTGTCTTTGTCCCCACCCAGTAGATGCCACTCGTCCACATGGACTGGGAGGATTTCCTGCCCCTGCGCTCAATGCCTCTCCTCCTTGAAAGGAAACAGCCCTTGTTCTCTTGAGCATCCTCCTTCCTGAAATGTGAGTGTGTTGTCAGCAGAGAAGAAACTGCTTTGAGAGAGAACCTAGATTTCAAAGTTTGTGACCGACTCATTGGTGGCCAGCGTGACTTGGGCACCGAAGGCCGTGGGCGTGCTGCTCCCAAGGACAGACTCACAGCCCTTCAACCCCAGCCCACCTGAACCATTTGAGGACAATTTCATTTAGCTACTGAAATGAGATGTTAGGCAAATCATCCTGTGGCATCGCCTAAATTATGTCTTTTTAGAGTTTTTTAAAAATGCAAGCCCCTTTCCCTGTGTGCATTGCAGATCGACACTGGGGAGGAGCCACCTAGCAGGCCGGTCAGGGAGCAAGTGGCACCAGCTGGTCTCCCCTCCCTGCAGGTCTCAGGGGCGAGTCCTGCACAGTCAGTGGCCAGTGGCTTCCTGCTCCCTTAGAAAAGAAGCAGCAAACCCAAGGCGAGGGAGTCCCGGGAGCCAGAAGGACATTTGCAGGTAACTACCTGTAAATGGTCCCGGAAGAGGCCGTGGCCAGCTTGTTAGGACTGCTAGTCAAAGGTATGGCTCTCAGAGAGTTGGCAAAACCAGAGCAGTAGATGTTCTTTTCACTTCTAGTTCTTCAGTCTGACAGAAAGTGTAGGCACTCAATTCATTTTGGAATGCTCACGCCTTTTAAAAACTGAATTCTAAAATTATCTGCAGTGAAATAAAATATCTAAATCAATCAGCTAGCTCGTTCCTTCCAGCAATAATAAATATGTGCACTGTGTCTGTGTCAAGGATGACTCTCAGCAGATCCAAATGCTGAGAGGAGGAAGCAGAAATGTGTTGACTTCTCCAACTCCGACTAGATCCACTCAGCATCCAGCTCTTTCACAAATCAGCGAATTCTCCAAAATTTGAAAGAATAACTGAGTTCTATCAACTTACTTCTGTGTTTGTAGCCTGTGATGAAATGCAATTTAGTCAACACACTTTGTTTTCCTTGTGTAAGTAACAACTTGCAGATTTTCAAATTTCGTTCTGTTTTGATAAAAACAGAACAAGAACATCACAAGAAACAAATCCCACCCCGTCTGTGAGTAAGTGGGAGAGGGCTGATCAGCTTCGTAGCAGAGCTGGATCATCAAGGAGAAAGATAAATCTTTCGGTTGCAAATCAGTGCAGCACAGCGCCCATGTAAATACACGTCTAATGAGTATGGATTGATAGGAGTGCTCGTAGCTGTGTATTCACTGGAAATGCTTTCGCCAACACTACCCGGTAACAGTCTCCGCAGAGTCACACTGAAAGGCCTCTTGTTCTGTGTGGGGCGGAGGCCGCTCCCGACACCAGCTGACACACAGCAGCTGAACGTGGCAGATGTTGCCAAATTCCTATTTGTCCTTCACATGAAGCCCATATTGACTGCTTTAGAAACTCTTTGTATGAGCTATTATTTTCAAATTGTTTCCCAACTTATACTGCAATTGAAAATTGGACAGCTTTTCAATTGCTCTCGCATTCCAATTGATTACCAATACAGTTTTTCAGAATTAAGAATATCAGTCTATTCTCTTCCCCGGCGCTGTGTTGACTCTGTGGCTTTCATTTAAATATCGTGGCACAGCCTGTGCCGAGTCTGTGTTAAGACAGCGTCTGAGGCGATCAATTAGATTTATTATCTCTTCTCTTCACTCTATGGCTTGGATCACGATGGAAAAAAACAAGCACAGGGCGCACTGCTATTGTGGCGTCAAGGTCTCCGGGGATGCGCGCTCCACTTGGTCTTGAGGTTCTCAGTGTAC
Source organism: Petromus typicus (assembly GCA_004026965.1). Classification (NCBI taxonomy): domain Eukaryota; kingdom Metazoa; phylum Chordata; class Mammalia; order Rodentia; family Petromuridae; genus Petromus; species Petromus typicus. The sequence goes on from PVIR01007228.1 coordinate 19,363, forward strand.
AGTCGGTGGAGGTGACTGTTAGGATCAGATGACGACTATGCTTTCTGAATAAATCCATTCTAACACTGGAAGGTTATCAGATCAAGTCGATAAATATGTATTGACTGGTTGCCATGGATAAGGCAGTATACTATAAGGCCCAGGAGATCAGGCAGGGGGTGTGTTCTGAGCCACAGTCTCAATTCTCCAGAAGTAGAAAGCACTGCGAATCAGTGAACAAGAGAGAAGGAATCATCCAAGTTGTCAAAGACATTTCTGAGTTCCTAGAAACTATTCTGGGCTCTTCGGCAGGGCCGTGACCCTCTGCTCTGGTCACCAGGCTCTCCTGGGGCGGCTGAAGCAGGGAGGAGTCTGGACTCTTCCCAAGGTCGCACGGAGAAGTCAGCTATTGCAAGCCGCTGTCTCCAGTGTCGTGTGCGAACTGCAGAGGGACGTTGTCCGAGTGCTGGGAAGAGGCCCTTGCTGTGACCAGGCTGCGCTTTGCCAACTGCTGCTTATGACATCACTGGCCAGTGTAAAGTTGGGGGGATTTAAATGAGCATAACACATGAGGGCCTTCCTCTCTCAACACAGGGTTTCCTGTGCACAGGAGTCAAAACTTCTTTTGTAACGAAGGAAGATGGGATGTATTCTTCTGTAAATGAGTGCTCCCTTTCATATTTTTGTGTAATACTGAAATATAAAGAAATACCCTGAACACTCATTCCTGTCGTTTATATGTACTACACCTTATCACGCTCCTGTCCATTCTGCAACCATCAATCATTATAACATGGTACTTGAAACCTCTTAAAGTAACCTGCAACTATCACCTTTTGGAAATTATTCTGATCAAGGGTAAAGGGGCTCATAACACAGTGACATCTCAATTCAAAAACTTAATTCTTCCCACACTCCTGGACAAATTGGACAAGAACTGAATCAAACCTCCTCATCAGGTCAATGTTGAAACTAACCATTGAATTTGATTCATTTCTGATCCGACTCGGTTTTCAACCAGAATTGTGCAGAGAATTAACTCGGTGAACTGAGATGCCACTGCGATGGTGTAGTAGTTGGAGAGCCAATAATTATAATTAACATTAAATAAATTTGTTCCATATTCTCCCTGGTATTGACCAACCTTTCCTTACCATGAGGCTTTACTTACTAAGCTATTTTATCTTGGCAATAGTACCATATGGTAGATAATGATCATTCCATTTTACAAATTAGTAAACTGAGGCTTGGAGGCTCAGCATCAAATCCAAGGTCACCCGGAGGGTGGCACATACAGGAACAAATGAGAGCTTCCAGCTTTGGGAGAACTTCCAGTTCTCTTAACAAGGCCCCATCACCCCTTCTCAAGACCTCGAAGTGAGTGGAGCAACTAATTCTTCAAGCTCAGACGCAGGCCTGAGTCTCCCTTACCTGGCATGTCTGTGCTAGAAGCCTTCTGGGTTTCAAATTTCTTTTCCCGGCCGGGGAGTTAGCTCAGTGGTCCCGGCGCCTGTCTTGCAAGCGCAAGGGCCCGGGTTCGATTCCCCGGTAACCACATAACAATACTGGGTGTGGAGACTCAACCCAGCAGCAATCAGTACCACATACCACAGTGCCGGGGGGCGTGATGGCTCACACCTGTAATCCCAGCACTCGGGAGGCAGAGGCAGGAGGATTGTGATGTGAGTTTGAGGCTGAGCTCGGGGCCAGCCTGAACCACAAAAGCGAGACCCTGTCTCAAAAATCCTAAAAAAAATAAATAAATAAATAAATAAATTTCTTTTCCCAATTTGGGGCTATTTGCATTTACATAATTAGTGGTTATCCTCAGATTGAAACTCAGTTTGAAATATAAAACTCACTTGTACTTCATATACTCCTCATATACAGTGTGAGGATACTTTTGTACAGTAGTTTTACTGTGTGGGGCTGGACTGTGATGTAGTCTTTTCCATTCAAATGTATGGCACTTCATACTTGCATGAAACCAGGCTTGGTGGCATCATGTTAGCTCTCAAGAAGTTTGATTTTGGATTCCATATACCAGAGTTAAGACGGCCCATCCCATGTCACAAGGTCAGACTGTCACCGCCACAGCGCTGCAGCGACTATGGCTACCGTCCTCCACCCTGTGGTCACCTAGGTTATCTCTGGTGCTCAGTGTCCAGCAGTGGCCTAGCGCTTGCTGAGACAGTGCCATGCCCGAAGCCACACCAGCCTGGGCTTTGGTTCAGCACACCTGTGCACCTTGTACCTCCAGGGCTGAGCAGGCCCTGCACCAGCTGCTCTGAACCGGCCGCCCGTCCAGATACCCTGCAGCATTTCCCATGCCAGTCCTTCCTGTGGTTTCCCTATGAAAACTAAACACAAGAACTCTTCATTTATGGTCCTGCTCACAAAGCCTCTCTTGACTCTCCTTTACCGATCCTTTTTTATGAAGTTTTGATTTTATACCATAATGATGATATTGCTTCTCAAACTGTTCCGTGCATTGGCTTTGGAATTGTACATAACCCTTGAAGAAAACTTTGCACTGTGGGATTCAGTATCTGTACTCCCTCAGTCTGAGGTACTGCTTTGTGCCTCGCTCTTTCCACTTAGTACTAAATCCTTTCTGTGGAGTGCAGGAAGTGAGAAGTGGAGCGCAGAGACGGGGCCTGAGCTGCAGCCCCCCAGGAACAGCAGTCATGCAGGTGAGTACACTACAGAGATTTCTGAGGGCCCTGGGCCTTGAAGAAGGTCTGGGCTGACACATTGATTTGGGAAGGTACTGGACACTTGGGGAAGGGGTGAGGTGTGATCATACAGAGGAAGGCACTGCTATAAAGTGGGAAAAAATCTCTGGATCTCAGAGCTTCTCTGGGGCCTCAGCATCCAGACTGGCAAAGGAGAACCTACAAAGGACTCTGAGGAGAGGACAGAATACACACGAGATCCAGGGATCTGCGGTGCACAGAAGACTTCAGAACAAGATATTTTGAAACAGAGTCTCACACATAGCTGAGGTATGGGTTAAAATGAAGAGAGAATGACTATTGAATTTAGTGTGTGATTAAAAAAAAAACTTAGGAAATGCTAATACACATATGAAGGAGGTGTAAGATCTTGCTACTATTCATATAAGCACAAAAGATATAAACTTCTGACTATCTTATTATCAAAGGTGAAAAAGCAATGTCTAAGGGAAGTGAGGAAAAACAAGCTCTGTCATGAAGACATTCGCTTCACTTTCTAAGCAGGTGACGTCATGGAATGTAGAGCACCACACCCACATGGGCGTGCTGTCTGCTCAGCTCTCACTGCAGCAGAAAGTGAGGGTCCAGTTAAGCCTTTGTCCACACGACTCTGCAAATCCCTCCAGGTTAATCTCTCACCTTTTACTCCTGACCCACAATCATCAACATATGCTGCCCACGAAATGATCTTGTGAAACTTGAACTGCAGATTCCATCATTCTCTCCTACTTTTGTAGTGCATGCTGGGAAGTTTTGTTACTTCTAGTCAAGCATTCTCAACATATTTGTTGTCAGTTTTATTACTGCTCTCAATGAGACCTGGTTTTTCCTGCTGCACTTTGGCTCTGACCCTTCCTGTGAAGACTGCAGTCTTTCCAAAGGATCAAGGCCTTTTCTTTCACCCTGTATGACAGCTAGTGGGCGGTTATTTTCATACTCCTCTGTCCGCTTTCTCTGACCAAAGCGTCATAGCTGGTTTGTGCTCTGAGCCCCGAGGCTCTTCTCTTTCTCCTCAACACTCTGTGCTCTGACCTAGGTGCGAGTTTCCCTTCTGGCTCCTGCGGTCTAGGTGTCTAGACTGCTTTGTATTCAGCTGCCATTCAGGGCTTTGCCAAGTAATCATTATTCAATCTACTTGTCTAGAGCAGAGCAGAGTTCTCAGTCCTTCAGAAACAGACAGTCTTCAGTGGGCACCTCCACCCTCCCCAAGATCCCCTCCACTTGTATTACAACCACATGTTTCCTTCTAATCAAACTGACTTAATCAATCCTGACCTAAACTTACCTCTTGCCTGTGCTTTCTCGATACAAAATTCAGTCTTCTCCTCTTCAAATCCCATTCACTTTCCAAGAGTCAGTTCATGTCCACCTCTTGCGCTAAAGCTTTCTGTGTACCACAACCAAGCCTTCCCTCCCTTTCCTCTCCAGCTCCGTAGGACCAGTATTCCTTCCCTGTCTCTCACTACATCTGCTCACCTACAATCGGCCCCAGCTACCTTTCACGGGTCAACCATTCTCCAAGCACACCCAGCTCTTTGTGCAACTTTCTCTCTCTCCCTTCCAGGCAATGTTGCCTGTCATTGGAGATGCAGCTCCTAGTCCCCTTCAAAGCCGTCTTTGATCTTTCTCAAGTTGAGACAGGACAGTTTTTCTCATGAAACTTGTCCATTACACTATTTAGCTCTTTTTTAAAAACCTGTGTACTATTCATTTACATGATTTTCCCTACAAAGACCAATCATTAAGAGTCAGTAGAGCAGGTACTGCATCCTCTCTTCCCCCTGACTGAACCATAGCTCTCACTGTGAGAACAAATTTCTGATCATCTTATCTAAACCTCCAGTTAATCAAAAAAACAATAAGCCTCATACAAAGGCACAGCATTCGGTTAACCTCCTGTCCTGTGCCAGAGATCAGAACTGAAAGATCCATGAGGGACAGCTCCATCCCACAAGGAGGAGAGAATTAGTCAACATGACAGACATATTTAATTAATAAACCATGGCACTAATTTTTGGAAAAAAAATTATAAAAGCCGTGTTGTACTATATGTTTTCTGAAGCTTTTATGGTGTAATAAGAGACAAATGCTATTTGGAGAAATAACTATAAAGAATCTTTAAGTGTTAGCAAAGAAATTAACTCCCTGCTAGTTTAGTATCTAGAGGAGGTGACTCATAGAAATGAGCACCAAGAAAGGTGGTCTACATCAAATCATACCCATGCTCTGTTTTGAACTCTGAGAATTTCCCATTGCTGAAGACACGGTATGTAATTGAACAGAATAAGCAGACACATCATGTCTTCACCATAAATCTATATGAGCAGTATTTGCCTACTGCTTATTTGCATTAAGTATAATAAGAAAATAATTCTCTTTCATGCCTTGATACTCTTGTTTCAATCTTTCTACTCTTTATTTTGCAACAGAGTCTGTAATTAGAAGTGTAAATAACTTGCCCAGGATCCCTTACTTGTTTAGTTCAGCCAATCATTGCATTTTTCCAAAGCTGATTGGTAAACCAATAGTGTGGTCATAATTATGACAAGAATTAGCCATGTGCATTAAAATTGGATCTGTCTTTTAATAGCTTCCTGTTTGTGCCTTCCCCACCCAAGGACTCAGTCTCCTGATTTGTAAAATAGAGTGTATAGTGCAGACTTACTACCCCATTGTTAATAAAATAAAAGCTTTTCTGATTTTATTCCATCACCATAGCTATAATTTTATATCTCTCAGTTTAAATTAAATAAAATTATGAGCATTCATAGGTGAAATAAGAATTATTAGATAAAATCAGCACTCTGTATGTTACTGATTACAAAATCATATGAGAGGGTAAAAAATAGAATTTGATTAAGTTAAATATGATCTTGCACTTTCCAAGACTGATTAGGTGAAATTGTTGGGTTTTCTTTCTTTCTTTCCTTTCTTTTTTGTGCTAGCCATAATCTGGAGGTACTTGTCTCATTTTCTCCAGTAGATGGGCTCTGAATTAAGTAGCTGGCAGGAGCAATATCTTTGCTTATTATAATTTGCAAATAAGTCTCTCATAGAAGTCATCAAATTTCTTTTACTTTAACTAGTAATGAACAAATTTCAAAAAGATTACAAAGGTAGAAAGGAGAGGCTGGGTTTTTAAATTCTGTTATTGATCTCTGAGTTATCCTGAGTAATCAATCATTAAATTGAGATATTACTAATCTACTGATAGTGACTAAAGAGGTTGACTTTGTACAAGATTCATCAGCCCTGAAGACACTAGACTTATAGAAATATTCACTGAACACCTGGAGTAAAAGCTGTACTAGTTTGTGGGAGAAAATGCAGATTTATTCATCTCAACAACTCCGAGGAAGGGACTTGGCATCAGGTTAGATGAGAAAGCGAGATAACTAACCAAGCCCTGAATCAGGCGAGCAGTCGCCAGTAAAATAATAGGGACAACAGAACTTGGATTTCACTTATTCTGTTGAGACCTTGCAGGAGAGTGTGATTGGTTCATTTCTCCAGTTGGTCTCAGCATTCATCTTTCCACACGACAGTCCTGCTCTGCCTGGACTGGGCAGCTGACCCAACAAACATTTGTTCTCTCAGCTCAGAGCCTCAGGTACCAGGCTGGTCCATGGCTCAAGAGGCCCGTCCCGCTTTGCAGACGGCCCTGTTGTTTTCCTTTGCCTTCTCAGCCCATGTGGAGAGAGCTCTGGGTCCTCATCTCCTGGTGAGGGTCCAAGTCCCATCTCTACTCTCTAGAATTTTGGATTTCAACATACGAATTTAATGGGAAGATAGCTTTATGTGCCATAACTGTCCTGCATCCATAGCTGGACAGGGTCCTGACACAAACTTCTGTATGGTGTGGAGAGACAAAGGAACTGGACATCATCTCACAGCAACCCAGAAGCTGCACTTTGGTGTCACACAAAGGTCAACTTCTTTCTCCTTCTTGCAATTCTTTTAAAACTTTTCTCATGAGATATCTAGACTGATGTCTCTTTGGCCTGACAAAGATGCTTATTGTCAATTTTAATAAAAGGCCCCACAATGCCAGCTCCCAGGATTCCTTCATTTAAAGATAAAGCAAACTTACTTTCTCTTTCCTGGACAAATGCAAACGAGCCAAACTGGGAAATAAATTTGAAAGTGCCACGTGGTTCTGGAGTGACCGCCTGATACCAAGTTGCATTTCCCTGGTGCTGTCTGTCTGCCTGTCTGTGTGACTGAGGCGATGTCATAGCCATCTGTTTTGCCTGTAATGGTTGACAATCCTCGCAAGATTGATTGGAACCTGCAGCTCAGCCGCTCCTCTGCGGACGGCTCCTTCCCTGTCGCCTGCTCTCCTTCCCTTCTTCTCTTTCTTTCTTTTTTCATAATGATGTCACATTTGTCCTGCAGATGATGGAGTGCACAGCGCCGAGATGAACGGCTGGCTCCCTCGCCCCCTTCTTGGCAAGCTCTCCCACTTCGCACCAGCCCTCCCGGCACCATTAATATTATATATGGATCCCCTTGTCACCGATTTACACCCAGCCATCCGGAATCAGGCAGGGGGGGCGCAGGAGGGGTGGAGGAGCCGGCTGATTTACTGTGGGCAGTGGTAGAGAAGAGAAAGGAGGTGATCAAATTTATATTAATGTCCTGACCTATATTCTTAAACCTGCTTTTTGCTCATTTTGTGCTTAAGCATTTTTGCTGCCTGAAGCTACAAAAAAGGAAAGAAAAAAATAGATCCTGTGTTGTCTTGTTATTCATTTACTTTTTTTAGAGACTGGAAAACTATCCACACTATCACTTGTGGGAGCTTCAGTCGAGACCGCGGCGTGGGGCCGTCTAGACGGAGTGGGCTCTGAGATTGCTTTTCGCTCTGTCCTCGCAGAGGTGGAATTTTGAAAGTTTGTGTGCGGCAGCCTGAGTTGATGTGGGTAAGGTCTGTCTGCCGTGGAGTAAATTCAAGATGACCTGACAGTGGGCTGCACCTGTTTCAGTATATGGAGGGTCTATTCTGAAGGGGAAGAGAGAGATCTAATTTTTAAGATAAAGAGCTAGAGAGAGAGGAAGGGAAGAGAGAGGAGGGAGGGTAAACACAGTCAAAGCATGATCCCTGCGAGCATGGAAGTGTCTTCCTTTGTAATCAATATTCAAAACACTTGAATACATAGGCTCGTTTGTTTTATTCATGCTACTCATTTCTCTTAGCTCATTGCAAAGAACGTTCGTGCTCCTGTTTCTTCTTTTAAGTGAATCTTTTTCATCTGTCTTGCAACTACTTTGAAGACAACATGCAGTGTACTAACTCTTCTTGTCTTATGATATTGTCATGAAATCTTATTTTATTATTTCATACAATCAAAAGAGAAAGAAAACAAGAGTTATAGAGAAAATATTTCCATGGTCCTCCAAATCTAAGACATGTTTCCTGCGAATGGATTCCCAGAACCCAGAAAAGCCGTAGAGGAATTGAATGGATGGTCAGGGGGTGAATAGCAAGTGGGGAGGGATGCAGTCCACACTAAGAGTCCTATTTACAGTTCAAAGTATTTTCATTCAGAAGGGATGAATGTCTTTTAATTGAAGGAAATTTAATTCGGTATAGTTCCACCATTTTTATTTATTGAGACTCAGCTATATACTTATCTTTGTACAGGGCATTGGACTAAAGCTTAATTTTCATTGTTGCCTCCTTCCTTGTTTAGAGTTTTTGCAACACCTTATCTAATCCCTTCACCTTAGTATCTTGCCTCTGAGGCTAAGAGAGGATATTGATAACCTAAACATGGTGCAAAATCCCAGGCACTCAGAAGGCAGGTAACCAAAGATGGTGTTTGTGTATCCCTCCTATTTTCCTGTGAGTCTGAGTATTAAAAACTGCAGGTTACCACTAATCTTCTGAGCACTAGAACTGTAACTTCCAAACCCACCACAGCCTTCAGGCTGTTTTCTGGACTGAGTGTTGGCTCCATGGTTGACATCCATCGTAATCATCCTCTTTCTAAAAGCTGTGCCTGGCTTGGCTGTCCATAGTTGGGTTTTCCATAGAAGATGCTGGGATTCTCATCCAGGAGGCCCTGAGTAGATGCCAGTGAGGAATGCCTGAGACTCGGGCCATCAGTTCACTTGTTTTGCAAGCGGCCTCAGTAGACATAAGGATGATGGGCTGCATCTGCTTCTGTCCTGAGAACAGGCACTAGGGTCACCTGCCTCGATTGGCACAGTAGCAGGAACTGCAAAGCTAAATTACAAACCATTAGAGCAGCCTCATTTTCCCAAGGAAAGTGTTTGAGGGATCTGAACCTTGCAGAACACTTGGGCCCTTCTGCTCTAGCCTACCAAATAAAGGTGCTTTCTCAAAACTACCTTAGGACTAAGGACAGCAGCCACCAGATATACTGTTTCATCTTCCTTGTATGATGTGTCTACTTGCGGTATTTGCTGCCCATTTCCTCTTTAGCTAACCCTTAGTCTACCAGGAGGTTCATGAGGGAGACGTCACGTCACAGTCAGATGACGCTGTTCCTAGCAGCTCTCCTTTGTCCCAGGGGCACCACTGGGCTGCGTGCTTCCCCAGGATGCTGAGTTTCCCAGTTTCCAAGCTAGAGCCAGAGAACTTTCTTCACGGGACATCTGAGGACTTCACTGAGAGTGTCTGTGAGAGTCAACAGCAGAGAGGATATTGAATTAACCAAAAGAAGCACTGAGTGAGGGGCATTGTGTTATTTCTGAATGCTCAGCACGCAGCACAGTGCCTGGTATACAACTGATACTCAATAAATATTAGTTACTGAGATCAGAGAACATTGTGGCTCAATGTGAGGCTACCTGGCGGAAGAGGCCACAGATACTGGGCTTCTGTCTGTATTGCATTCCTCAGCTGGATTTGTGCCTTTTGGTATTTGTTAGAAAATCATTCATTCAAAATGTGTATTTTTCACCTTGCAAAGAGGAAAGGCATAGTCCAGCGGCAGAGCACCCCTCAGGTTGCAGGAGTTCCTGAACAGAATCCCCGGTGCCCAAAAGTGGAGATTAAAAAGCCAACATTTCATTGAGAAGATGTGAACTTAGTTCTGCTTAGGACATCTAGTGCTTCTTGTTAATGTAATTACAGATAAATTAATTTCCTTCAAGTTTTGCTCGTAATTTTTTATAAATGCTTTTAATATTTAAATGTTAATGTTGTTAAGAAGTCAATATGTTCAGATTAGGGAATTAAACTGAATTAATTCCAGTGCTTGGGATTCTTAACTGCCAATCACAGAAATCTCCTTTTGCTCATTTATATCCCAGGGCTAATTATAGGTATATAATGTGTTTACTTAGTTATTTAAGGGTCCTTGTGTTTCAAAGTGTAACACAGTAGAGAGGACATTTAAATTAGCGGCAAATAAAAACTAAAGAAAAAACTGGTTATACAAGTAACTCTTTGATGAAACTAAGATACTATACACTAAACTAGAGACACACAGATATTTTAAGTGAATTCCTCCAACTAAATATATCGTCCATCAAGAAAGATAGATGCATAAATTGCAATATTATCCTGCTGCAAGTTAAAGAAGATAGAGAAAGGATCCATTCACCTGCTGAACTGTCTACCTACTTGGACAGCTCAGCCAATGCGAGTATTTTTGAGCGACTGTGAAATGACAGAAACTTCCTTAGCAATTGCGGAGTGTATGGCTGGAGACCAGAAAGGAAGATGAAGTCCCTAGAGGCAGGAAATATAAGAAGGGAGAGTTGTTGACCAGGCAGCTTCAGCAGCAAGGGGAAGACTCTTAGTCTCCAACCAAAAATAAGGATAATCTGTTCTCTAATGCAGGCCAGCAAAGGGAGGGAACTGAAAGAAATCTGAAAGGACCTTGTTTTCTCTCTAGGAGGCTTCAGCAGACTTAAAATCTTCCTAGCAGCCAGTGGGGAGCATGGCGGCTGGGCACTGGGTGTCTGAGGATGGACTGAAGATTTGAAGGTTATTCCGTGGATCTAGCAAGAAGTTCAGTTGACACAAGTGAGTTCTGATGAAAACGCAGGAACTTCTGAGTTCTCTCAACACACACTAAGGAATAAGATTTTAGCATTACAGCCACAAAGCTGAAGTTATCTAAAGGGCTGGAGACGAGGCACCGAAATGGCGTCTAAGAGCCAATGGGGAAGAAATGTGTAGAAGCTGAGAAAAGAGAAAGTTCAATGACTGGAAACCAGCGCGTTCAGTGGAAACACGGCAAGAGACTTGGGAGCACTTTGGATGTGGAACAGAAGTGAACTTCAAAGTCTGCAACCTTGCAAGTCGGAAGCCCCAACACTGCTGCGGTGGAAATCTGACGGTGCCTCCTCTTCACCGGAAATGTTGCCTGGGCCCGGTGGGCGGGATGAGGAGTTACGCATTGCTGTTTTAGATCTTGCCATAAATGTTTACTTTCACAGAATATGGAGATCTGTGTCCACTTTCACAATCTATCCTCACCAATCATGCAAAATCATCTTTATTCTTTTTCCCTTTCTTCAGATACCAGGGTAATCTAAATGTTGGGGTGGTTTTGCTTCTCACATACCAGGATAATATGATGGGATGTAGACGTTCGAGGGTTTTAGGTTGATTTCATGGTATCTCTTAAGGTCACAATAACATGAGGTCTGCAGTAGGCCGACCCTCACCCACCTCACACAGCCATACCTTCCCTACACAGCATATAGCCACTGTTCTGAATTCCTAGAAACAAGAACTTGTGCCTAATCACCTCTGCATTTCTGACACTTGGCAGAATCCCAGACACTTAGGGAATGCTTGACAACCATTCGGTGAATAAAGGCGTGAATAAATTAACTCAGGGGAGCAAATACACCACAGACAACAAAATGGGACCACGAGTTTGAAGAAAGCAGAGAGGTGAAATGGAATTCACTGGCTGGCGTGAGGCTGGGGACAAGGTGGCCTAATTAAACAACATTAATTTCAAGTGAGGCAGGGCTACAGGACGACCAGGATGCTTGTGAAAGTAGCTGGGAAAATGAGGAAAATTCAGATCTTCAGAGTGCCGCAAGGGTCGAGAGCCGGAAGTACCCATCAAGGGTGACCCGGAAGAAGAAGCGTGGCTGGGCAATGCCATGAACAGGGCGGAAGTCCTTTGAGGAGGGGTGACTCACTGTCACACTGTGCACTTGTAAGAAGAACATGATGTTCTCCTTGGTGCTTGGTGAGACATATGTTTAAAGTTTGCTTGACTGCAGCTTTGTTCTTTCATGAAGTCAGAAGGAAGATTAATGATTATTTGCTAAATATTTCTTCTAGAATTAATTTTTTCAATCCTGTTCTTTATATTGCCACAGTCTGCATACTATGATTTAAAATTCTGGTCTCATGTGGCTAGTTCCAAAGTACAATTCTGATTAATCAGAGAATTGGTTTAATCATTTGTTGCAAGGAATAATAAATTACTGCCGCTGAGGACTTCACGCCATCCCTGGAACAAGGCCTGCTTTGGCTGGTTCTAAATATTCCACGTCCTGTGCCAGCTATCAGTGCAAATAGGACTGAGTGATGTGCAAGTGCTGAAACAGAAAGGAAAACAATGACACGGAGATTAGAAGCAAGGAAACATATGAATTATATTATGCAGTCATTGTTTTTCCTAATGAAAGAAGAGGCAAAATACTGTAGTGGCAGAGTGCCAGAAGACTGACTCCCTTGTGGATGAAACCGGCCTAGATTGGGAAACTAAGAAACAGAATTCAAAATCGGGTGTGCCAAGGTCACAGATCTTTGGGCAGTGACCTCCCACTCCGAGTCTTTACTTATAAATATGTCTGCATGACTGAGGTCAGTTCTCCTTTCTATCAGGTGGAGCTCCACATGGGGGGGGGGAGCTGCGAAGAACTTACTGTTCTCAATAACACCAAGTGCTAGAAGAAAAGGGAAAGAAATAAAGTCGTGGGGCATCAAACGAGCTAAACAGCTGGGCCGAGGTGTTCCCTCCAAGTCCTCCCCAGGCCCCGATGTGCTCTCCGTGTCCGGAGCTCAGGAGGAAAGTCAGAATTCCTGAGAAAGTGACTAAAATATTTGTCTTTTCAAAGAGCAGTTTCATCCACATAAATTTCAACTGTCAGATCCTAGTGACTCATCGCCAAAACGAATATCAAACTGACACAACAGATCATGGGCCTTTTTACAGCGAATTTTGTTTCCTGCAATGGGTCAAATTTGTGGAATGAACAGACAGGAAATCAATGTCTAAAGTAAGAAATGCAATAAAAGTAGGCTTTGCCTTGAGCATGTTGATTCCTTCTCATCTTATCTCTGCAGCAGGGGACGTCTGCCCGCACTTTGTCTCTTGTTAGTGCGTTTTTGCAGTACATACTGGCTGCATTCCTTGTGGGGAGCTGGTCTGTGACCGCAGCGCATCTTCGTTTCCTTTCATCTCCTTCCGCTCTCTTCCCTCTCTCTCCGTCATCTCTTGGTTCTTTCCTTTTGCAAAGACCTAGCTGCCTATTTCCTCTTGTCTTTCACTTGACTCTGTGTTATGAAGGTTCAGTCACCATTCGTTTTGTTACAGCATCAGTACCCTGCGCTGTGAGCTGCCCCCTGTACCACAGAGTCCGGGCTGCTCAGGAGACAAAGTCCGGAGGATCCGGTCTCTCTGAGGGAGCCAGGTTTCTTCTGATCCTGTCTTTCCTGCTGAGTCCTTGCGATCAGGGTCTTCCATGATCCGTCTTCTTCCTCTTCCACCGAGCTCAACAGATATTTGTTGACTGAATAAGAGAGAGAATGAATGAGAAAATCAAGTTTGTGTGTAATTCGAGGCTTCCTCTGGTGTTCCCGTGAGTTGTGCTTTACACTGCTGGGTAAGGTTTCAGGGACACTCGTGACTGTGACGCCGGAGGCTTGGAGTTAAGTGCCACATCGGCAGCAACCCTTCCCACTTACCCACCAGGGCAGTCACTGGCTTTACTATTTTTGTGATGAATGAAAACAGCCAACGAAATAACTGTCTTCCTGAAATCAAGGAACTCTAGTCCATCTTCATTAAAACATCTATTTTTTATTTTTATCTGATGAATATCAGAATTCGCCACCACGACCCCGGCGGAAACGTGCTCGGAATCTTAAAAGCCACTCCGAGGAGACCCGTTTGCGACGCTGCTTCTGCGTGCTGTTGTGATTTCCTCGGAATCCCAGTTGTTGGCAGCGTGGTTCAATTGAGTGTAAGGGTTAGGTAGGAGGGAACCATCAGAATATTTTTAAAACTATGACCAGCATCCGATGTTTTACTCTAGTAACTCTCTAGTCAGTCACAGAGCGCAGCCCCACCAGGCCCATCCCGCCCTGACCTCCCCCTGGAGCCCACTGTGGCGCCTTAAGCCAGAAAGACTCCACGATCGAGAAGAATTAACCCTTCACAGAGTCAAAATTTGGACAAAATGACTCTGGCTTTGCGGACTTTGTTAACGGGCAGATAATTTCCCACCTACGCTGGGAACCTCTGCCCCGCCCTCCGGTCAGATCCGCGGGCCTAGTGAACCCGGACCTGTGCAGAACCGCGCACGCTCCGGCAGGGCGTTGACAGGAATCCTCCTGCTTCAGCCTCCGCAGGCGGCCGCGCAGTGGAGGGAGTGGCGCCCACGCTGGACCCCGCGGGTCGGAGCCGGGAAAGCAGGCGGAGCCGCGGGGCCCTGGGACCAAGATCCAGCTGAAGCCTGGGCACCCAGGGGTGCACCCAGCCTTCCCTGATGACTGCGCGGGGAGAGGAGGCTCACGGGGTCTGTGGGAGACAGTGGCACCTCAGCTCGCGAACTCGATTCTTCCCGCGGTTCTGGTCACAGAATGAATTGGTCGCAAACCGAATCAAATGCGACAAAGACGTTCAGTGCTGACCTTGTGAGTGAATTTGATTGAGTTCTCTTCTAATTTGGGTTGCAGCCAGAATCGCAGGAAGAATCGAGTTCATGAACCGAGGTAACCATACACCCTGCTTAGTAGAACAACACTCCCACGATGTACGTAGCTATTTCTCAGTGCTTGTTTGCTATGCATCCATCTTTTATTTTCTTTCCCTCTCTCCTCCCTCTCCCTCCCTCCCTCCCTCTCCCTCTCTCTCTCTCTCTCTCTCTCTGTCTCTGTCTCTCTCTCTCCCCCTGCCTCCTTTCCTTTCGTTCGTCCTTGGCAGTACCAGGGACTGAACCTAGGCCCTCTCCCCAGAGCTACTCCCCAGTGCGTTTTACTTTGTAGACACAGGGTCTCCCTAGCGCCAGGTTGCTTCCATTCAGAGGACGCTCCCAGGAGGCTGGACACAGGCCGCTGGGCCTTCTGCCCTGGCCAAGCTGGCAGGGTCTCACCAGGCTGGGCGCTGGGTGAACCCACACCGAGTGCTGGAAAACGGTCAGCCCTTAAACCGGGCCGGAGTCTCCTCCGAAAATAGTTTCTCAGGAAGCACCCAGGACAGGCCCTCGCTCGAAGCCGGTCCTCTCTCCTCGCCAACTTTCACTGCAGACTTTTGTTGGCTCTGGATGTATTTGCATCAGGGGTTGGTGCGAAGTCTGTGGTATAAGAACTGCAGCCTTCTTATGCGGAAATTAAACAGCACAAATTTCAGACTGGGAGAATCAGGAATCCTGGAAATACGGAAAGAGATTCTTCCTCGACTTGGCGCTGGGTATTTTTAATCCCACTTTTGATGACAAACTCACCTAACCCTCTGCGGTCCCTTTGTGTGCGCCAGGGTGAGCTGTGAAGGGGCTAAGGGTGCGCTGGAGAGGACTCTGCGGCTCGCAAGGGCCGAATCTGGGCCTTGGGGAAGAGAGGGAGGCGGGGACACCTGGCATCGCGCAATGAAAGGACGCCCCGGGCTCCGCGGCTTCACTGTGGATCCACTTTGTCAGCCGGAGCTCTACCGCAAGCCTGAGTTTGGAGACACCACACCATGATATCATATGGTCCGTGGGAGTGGGTTCTCCTGGGCTTCGGTCCTGTCCCACAAGGTCACCTCCTTGTGGCAAAATGGCTCCAGGACTTTGGAATCAAACCACGATGTGCGACAAAAAAGGAAAAGGCTTAAAAACAAGTGGGGGCCGCGCTGCGCTCCTGTTGCTCAGCTTCCGGCTTTCCAGGGTGGACCCCTCCCTCGAGGGGGCGCGCCAGCCGACTTCCGTCCCCTGGCCACCCGGGCTGGGAGGGGCCTGAGACCCACTCCCCCTCCACGGTCTCGGGCAGAGGCAGGCTAAGAAGCCGTGGGAAATGGTGGTTGGCTCAGCCAACCAATAGGAGCTGCCCAGGGAGCCCTCCCCGCTCTCCCTCCAGTGGACTGGTACCTCCGCTTCCGGTCTCAGCTCGGTGGCATCTGCTCCACAGCCCTTTCTCACCCATCACACCAAGAGAGTCTGACTGTCACAGGGCTTCTGCCTGTGCTTGCTGTGCCAAAGGCAATCTTGGGTAGATTGGGTGCTGTCCAGCAGGTCCAGGCTAAGTCTCCCGCATTCTTACTGCTAGGACAAAACCTACAATACACGTTGGCGTCGCTGTCCTGCTGGGTCAGGTGAGAGTAGCAGGCTGTAAAATAGTGCTGCCTGCTGCATCTAGTATGACCATGTATCTCAAAATCTCTTTGAAGCAGCAGAAGATGGGAGCTTTCGATGATAAACTACAGGGCTCCTTGTCTTCTGATTAACACAGGCACTCCTGTGATGCCAAGAACACAGTGGTATTGATTGCTAGCAGGTGAGGGAACGGAAGTCACCCGGATTCCGAAACCGCACACCATCTTCCAGGAAACTCAACTGTCACAGTGTGATGAGACCTCCCGGGAGGTCTGCATGCACGTAGCCCTCATTTATGGGACAGATTTCTCCCCTACCTACAAAATATACATAATTAAAGAACATTGAAGAGGATTCCTTGTGCTGTAGTCATTCATCAGTTCTTTCAGATTTTACAAAAGACAAAAAGCAGGGGCCATTACTGCTTGCATCATGCAGCTGATGTTGTTGCTGATGCTGGAGCCTGGAAGAGGCTGAGAGGGGTTGAGTGGAGAATCGTGATAACCAGTCTCTCACAAACACCTCCACCTTGAGTCCTCATCATTAGCTGTATTAATTTGCTTGCACAGAAATTTTAAAAAGTCAGTGTATTGCTCAGCTTTTGGTTATTATGACCAAAACACCAGACACGAATGACTTAGAGCAGGAGAGATTTAGTCTGGGTTATGGTTTTGAAGGTTTAGTCCATGGTTGACTCACAACAAGGCAGAGACATCATGGCAGATGGGCACAGTGGGGCCAAAGCTACTCTCTTCTCAGGGGCCAAGAGGCAGAGAGGGTTGGGATGAAAGCCACAGAGAAAAGGTCGAGGCACCCGATACAGCCCCCCAAAGTCATTCCACCATGACTCACCCTGGTGCAACCTAAGTGTGCTTTAGTGATATGCTAGCCATGTCTAGCAGTCACACTGGTAGTCACAATTAGTAGCCACAGACGTGGCTCTTACTGCTAGGATATTAGAAACGTATTAAGGGGTTGCACTCATGTACTTAGTAAATTATCAGCAGCTACACTTTTCTGGATGAAGATACCTGAGAAATATCTTTATTGGGGTTATTCCTGTAGATACTAGATTCAGGTAAGTAGAATATATACTGCATGAGAGCAGGGCATATGTGGTGATGGCGTGGAAGTTGTGTGATGGTGAGTGAGTGTGTGTGCATCTTGCCCCACTGCTACTGACTTGCAAGCAATTCTCAGCATACAGAAGCACTCAGTGAATATTTATAGAACAAAACACTATAGAATTATCACTCTTACCCTATTTATATGATGAATCAGGGTGACTGATTTTTTTAATGTAAATCCAAGTTGCATATTTGGCATAAATCCTCGGAAATCCAACAAATATTTGAGCTACCCAATGCCCATGATCCAGCTGCTGCAATAGTAGTTCCAAGGATAAAGACAGCAGGGGTAGGACTGTGAAAATTCAGGTGACTTCAGTTATTTTCTTTCTGCTCTGAGCTGGCATTACCTGGATCAGAATAAGAGCTGAACTCACTAAGAGACTCATCTTATGCTTCAGTTTACAGAATATATTTGCTGTAAAGCCTAAATCACTAGCTTATGTCTAGGTTTGTTTTGTATACAGTCCTAAATTGTAGGCCTATGGCGAAGGAGCTCTAGGTAAAGACTTTACTTCTAGAGAACTTCATGAATCTATTTACCAAGGATGTCCCCCATTAGCACACAAGCACTCCCCTGGTTCATTAGAGGATTACATGTGGTCTTTTTCCTTGGAGTGAGATTCCCTCTACTTACGCCACAGGTACATGGATCGCAGTTTGGTCGTATTGACTCATGTCTTCTCAGGTATAAAATATGTGTATACACACCTGGACTCAGGTAGCTAGCATTCTATTAATGAGTTTGCATCTATGTTCGTGATCTGAAGTTTTCTTTGCTTGTATGAAGGCAGCACTGAAATCGTATCTGCGTGACCTACATTTGAGTGTGTCAAACACTGGTTTCATATCTTCTTTAAGTGCTGTAGAACTTGCCAGCAAATTCATTTGAGCACGGCATATTCGTCATGAGAACACTTTTAATTACACATTCAGTTTCTTTAATTGGTAGAGAACTGTTCACATTTCCTACTTTTCCCCTGATTTAATGTAGGTAATTCTTGGTTTTCAAGGAATTTTTCTTTTTCTCTAAGTTGTAAAATACATGGCACTATACCTGTTCTTAGTATTCTTTTACTGACTGTGGTATTTCTAGAATGTGTAGCCAGGTTCTTCCTTTTACTTCTAGAAGTTTGCTTCTTTTATTTCTAGATGGAAGGATATCGGCTTTACAAATGTTAGAAGTCTGACTGCTTGCTCTGTTGTTTATCTGTGTCATCCATCAGTTGTATAGATGCTCATCCTTACCTTTATTTTCCTTCTTTGTACTTTGGATTTAACTTGCTCTTCTTATTCTAGTTTCTTAAGTTTGAAAGAAGCTCACATTAGTGACTTTGGTCCATCTTATTTCTAATATAAGCATTTAACACTATAAATTTCTCTCTGGTAAAGTGTTAGTCTGATTTTCTATGAAAAAAAGAAAAAAGAGGCCTTCTGTAGAATTTGCTTATATTTATAGGTAAATACTACCACCATGGCTAATTTGAAGTTACAGTTTTGATGTCACTGAATTCAGAGTTAGAGAGATATGCTAGTTGGTTTCATACAAGCTGGAAATGGACTTGTGCACTAATGTTGCTATAGGTCATTTCATTTGTGCCCAGTAGAAACTGTCTCTCTTTGCTTTATGACATCTGCTTTGATCCACATATCTGCAAAAGTGTGTCATTTACTTTCCCATGTACTTGAGGATTCAAGTTATTTAACAGTTTTTCCATTAGCTGTCTCATTTTTAAATAAATTGACATTATTGGTACATTTTAGAAATACATTATAAACACATTCCTCATTGAGAATTTGCACCTTTACATGATATACCTTGATTCTTATTTTTCCCATTTCCCTGCCCTCCTTTCAACCCCCACACCTCCATTTCCATTTCTTTTTACCACCATTTTTTTCTTTCCCTTCTTTGCAATCTATTTCTAATCTAATTCTTCTTAGACTAGGGAACATAGTCAGCAGATTTCAGTGTTTCCAGGTTTCCTGAGGCCTATGTGCCTAACCCTAACCGTGGACTTTCCTCTTAGCTGACTTCCCCAGCAGTGTGTGACCCGGTTTTACCCCTCTTCCTGCCTTCAGAGGCTCTGCTGCTGTCCTCGCAGGACACCTTTCTCTTATGGTTCTCCATCTACTGTTTTGGTTGGCTCTACACATTTTTATCTTATGGTCTAGCTTCTTTTCTCCATTCTTCATGATGGAGCTTGCTGAAGACTAAACTGTATCCTGCACAATTCACTAATTTACATGCTGAAGTCCTAATCTCTCATAGGTTAATGCACGGAGACGGCACCTTTGGGAGGAAATTGAGTTAGAAGTCAGGAAAGTAGGATGCTTTAAAAGAATTGGTGGCTTAGTTTTATAAAAAAAAAAAAAAGAATAGAGAGGGTCTCTGCAGAGTGAGGACATAGCAAAGTCATCTCCATCTGCAGTCAGGAAGAAAGTCCTGGCCAGGAATGCAATGGCAGCCCAGTCTTGGGCTTCTCAGCCTCCACAACTATAACAAATAAATTACTGCTGTTTCAGCTACTCCATTTATGGTATTTAACTAATTATAGAAGCCTTTACAGAAATAGAGAAAATCAAGGTGTGCTTTTCTCTACGTTTTACAACTCAACATATCACTTTTGATATCAGATTTGGTAAGTTTTCCTTACACACCAAGAAATTACTTCCCTAGCAGATACCAGCAGTGTGTCCTCTAATTCAGTTAAGCTCAACGTAAAGATAGTGTCAGGTTCCAGCGACTAAGGGTTCAGTCCCCCATGGCATCTACCTACTGCAGATGCTACTCTCAAAAAAAAAAAAAATATATATATATAGTCTTTCCACAGCTGCTTCCTACCGGCCGTGCTGTAGACCAGGTCTTCCCAGGAGAGTTGCCTGTGGACTCTTTGCCTTAGTATTATGCACTTCATTTCCTCCATGTATTTTCTTCACTTAACAGTGCATTTCTTAAACACTGAATAATATTCCATTGTCTACAAGTGCCATTTACCTAGTGTAGAGTGACTTGGTTACTTCTAAGTTTCTGCAATTACGAGTGAAAATATTATAAACATCTAGGTGCATGATTTTGTACGTGGAAAATGTTTTCAAATTCCACTTTCTCATCCCTAATGTATAAGAGCAATTGGCTTTTATATATTGTTTATTCTGCAATCTTGCTATCCTTACTTATTATATCCAAGAGTTTGTTTTCTTTCCCTTTTGGGTTTTCTTAATGAACTGGAATGCCATCAGTGAAATATTGGCAGTTTAATTTCTTCCTTCACAATCTGTACACATTTTATTTTATTACTTTATAGTACTTCCAGGAAAATGTTGAAAAGGTAAACAGAAAGGGAACATTATTGGCCAGTTTCTGACCTTGGTAGGGAGTCTTACAATTTCTCATCTCTAGGTATGTTTTAGCTTTAGGTTTTGTATAGATTTTCTTTCCCAAGTTGAAAAAGCTTCTCTTTACTCTTAGTTATTGATAATGAATGAATTTGAACTCTGTCAAATTTCTTCTCTGTGTTTATTGATATAATCACATAGTTTTTCTTGTAGTCTATTGATGTAATGGATTACATTGAGTTTTAAATGTTGAGCCAGACTTGTATACCCACAATAAATTATACTTAGTCATGGTTTAAAAGCTTTTTTATATATTACTGGATCCGATTTGCTAATATTTTGTTGAAGATATTTGCATCTACCTTGATGAAATATTGACCTATAGATTTCCTCTCTCTCTCTTTCTCTCTCTGTCTGTCTCTCTCTGTCTTTCTCTCTCTCTGTCTCTCTGTCTCTCTCTGTCTCTGTCTCTCTGTCTCTCTGTCTCTTTCTCTCTGTCTCTCTGTCTGTCTCTTTCTCTCTGTCTTTCTCTCTCTCTGTCCAGTTTTAGTGGAAGGCTGACACTGATCTTATAGGATGAGTAAGAGAGTATGTACTGTGTCTCCACCTTATGAAAGAAGCTATACCGACCTAATGTAATTTCTTCCTTTAATGATTGGTAGAGTTCTCCAGTAAATCCATCATCCTGGTGCTATTCTGAAACTTTATTAATCACTGATATAACTTTTCTGCATATGCAAGAGATGGTAAAAATATAGTGTGTATTTAAATGAAAATATTTATTACAGTGAAAGACTCATGGCCCATATTCCCCTCAGAATTCTCCCCCTCTCTTTAAAGATACTTCTCCCATTTTTCTCGCTGCTTATGGAGAGTTTTGGAAGACCCTCATTCTTGAGTGTCTTTAGCTGCACTAATGTGGTTCCTTGAGGCACTGAATCACCCAAAGCATTTACGTCTTATGCCCGTTTCCATTTGAGGAAGAGGCGGAAGTTACCTGGTGTCAGATCTGGTGAGTAAGGTGGATGAGGGTATACCATGCTATTTTCACTTGAAATTGCCCTAAACATTTTGATTCATCTCAGGCTGTTGAGTCAGCCATGGCAGTACAGTTAAAGACGCTCCTGAAAGCAGCCTTGCAGGAAGTGGCGAGAATGACAGGTGTTCAAGCGAGGAGGATATGTTGAGGCAGATCGATGAAGCTGAGTCATTAAATCTAAACCATTTAAACATTTTAAATATTCACCATAATTGGTCATCATACCTCAGATACACTTACAAAAGTGCACAGTATCAGGTATCTTTTCACTTTCTGGTGAGAGTTCATAATTATAAAATAACAGGCATTATCAACAACACCTACACTTAGAATCTCACTAATTCTAAGAGGTACCTTTTACCACATGTCAACATCTCTGAAATCAGAAAGTAGCTTATGACAGTATCTTGTATTTGCCAAAATCTAATAGCATTTTGGGACATGATTACAAAATTAGACACTGTACTAATTGATTTATTTTACACTTCCACACTAACCCTACACAAAATGTTATGCCCTGTCTTAGTTAATTTTCTTGTTGCTGAAACAAATGCTAAAATAGCCCCAAGTCAAGAGAGGAAAGTATATTCTCTTTACAGGCAATAGCAGGTCCATTCCATAATCTCCTGGCTCTAAGGCAGGGCGGCACGGCAGACTGACATCACAGAGGAAAAACAGCTCATGATGAGAAGACAATAAAGCCAGAAAGGAAGAAAGGGGCTCCTTTCTGTTCCTTGTATTATACCCAAACTATTGGGGTTAGGTTAGTGCCAAACCAATGAAGGGATTGATTTGATAACCACCCACTCTTAATCCTAGCATTTCATTATGAATCAATAGCACACTCTAGATTCAGCCCTGCCTGAAAAATCCCCCCTTATGACTGCGGGAGGCTTTTGGGGGATATCTAGACACAAGCCATAATGTACCCAGGGGTTCATTTCACCCATAGAAAAGCTCAGGCCTAGTAAGAATCACATGCTTAAGAGGCTGCAGTGTGACTCATTGGTAGAACATTTGCCTAACATGTGAGAGGCCCTGGGTGTGATCCTCAGCACAGAAAATATAAATAAATAAGTAAGTA
This sequence comes from Petromus typicus, assembly GCA_004026965.1. Lineage (NCBI taxonomy): Eukaryota > Metazoa > Chordata > Mammalia > Rodentia > Petromuridae > Petromus > Petromus typicus. The sequence continues at coordinate 42,184 of PVIR01007228.1, forward strand.
AGTGCATAAGTAAATACTTACATATATATGTACATACATACGTGCTCAGAGCCACACACTTCATACATGGTGCAAATGAGATTTATCTATTCTCCAGTCTACCTGGAGAAGGTGACTCCAGGGCTTGTCCTTAACTGAGCAGAGATGTGCAATTACTCAAGTGTCCTAGGAAGAAAGGAAGGAAGGAAAGAGGGAAGACGGGAGGGAGGAAGGAAGGAAGGCTGAAACAGCAGAACTCTAAGTTCAGTGACAGCAGCTGCGTGAAGTTCGCATGGTGTCCCTCCCTTGCTCTCAAAGCATCCCCAAACCTCCCAGAAGTGCCCTTTGACCCAGGGCTGTTACCACAGTGCCAAGTGCCAGGCGAAATGGTGAAGAGAGAGGCACAGGGTGAGAAGAACACAGTCCCGGAAACGCCGACTGCTTTCCTCCCCAAGGGCTAGGTACCAGCTGATGTCCAGGATACGCTGCAAGTCTGACTTCTACAATTCTACTTTTCTCCCATGATTTTTGGCCCCAGATTCAGTGGAAATTTTATTTTTCACTTTGGGCTGAAACCAGGGGCGAATGGCATTAGAGAAGGAGAGAACTATATTCTGTGCTACTGTCCAAAGTCTGCTTCACATCAGACTAAAGGAAAAGCCTCTGCAGATGAAGTTCTCATGATACATCACTTTTTAATCAGTCATAATTTTGCATTAAGTGCTGAATAAATGCTCTTTGTTTCATACTTAAACTGTCACTGGCTCACATCAGGAGGGCAGATGAGTGCCTATCAGGAGAGAGAGGAAAATCAATACCAGTTTTAATTAAAGGAAGGCACAGCTGAACTTAGAGGCGAGCACGTGTCCTTGTCAGATCATCTCTGCCTTAAATCCTCGCAGAAGTTGAGCTCAGAAGTTGAGACACGGCCAAATGCAGGGAAAGAAGTGACACTGGCTTTGGAGGAAGGGGGCATCTACCTTTCCCTTGGCCTGTCCCCAAGGGGTCATCATGAGGCTGATGGAAGGTCGATCCCGGCTTGTGTTGTAGAGATGAACTTTTCATTTTGCAGGTGAAGAGAGAACTGAAGGACAGATAGACATTATTGTCATTTAGGGCTTATTACACTTTAGAAGCCAGGTGAGTTTTGACAGGTGAGTTTTCAATGACTCTATTCATATTATATTTTACAACTTGGTATTTTTCTCTCTTTGTACAGCAAGAGTCTAGCAAGACTGGACTCAGTCTTTGACGACATCAGGATGGAAGTGACATTCACAGGTAAAGGGTTTACAAAGGCTTCAGAACCAGGAGACGGTGGTTGCGGGGCCAGCTTGAAAGCTGCATTCTTGGTAGTTTGATTTTGGTACCAGGATGTTGGAATCTATTGGCAGAGAGAAAACAGGTATATTTGGAGCAATGTGCAAACAAGAAATGGCTACATTGAACTAGATCTCCAGATACTACATAGAGACTCAGGAAGGGCAAAGATGAAGGGTCTCAGTGAAAGGAAGCTAAAGGCACTTAAAAGTTTAATGACCTCTGGGGCTGGGGATATAGCTCAGTGGTTCTGGTGCCTGTCTTGTAAGCACAAGGGCCCAGCCAGACCCCCGGTAACCACATAACAGTATGGGGCGTGGAGACACACACCCAGCATCAATCAGTACCACATTCCACAGTGCCAGGCGTGGTGGCTCACAGGTGTAATCCCAGCACTCGGGAGGTAGAGGCAGGAGGATTGCTGTGATGCGAGCTTGAGCCTGAGCTCAGGGCCAGCCTGAGCTACAAAGTGAGACCCTGTCTCAAAAAAAAAGTTTAGTCACCTCTGGAAGAGTTATGCCGCTGGGTCTCTGGCACCAGAGCCACATGTATCTGCCACCCAGTGATTGCTGTTTCCTCATGGGCTGAGAACTCCAGCTAAGTCCAGCTTTGTAGTCACCACCTGGGTTAACTGGGGTTTCTACGCTTCTGAATAACATTCAGAAGCCATTTTGAAATAGCTTAGGATAAAGTAGAGGGCAGCGATGGGAGGCAGAGGTCTGGAGGTGACACCCAGGGTGGAGAGAGTCAGGAAACTGGCTCTCAGGCCCTGTGTCTCCTGGGCTCAGCCCTCCCTCGAGGGGCTGGCTGGGTGATGCTGTGGTAGCCAAGGATACCCACGGCCTCAGTCACTTCTGGTGTTCTTCACCTGTGATCAGCACTGTCGTCACGTTGGCCATTCATTTCTGCCTAAATTCCAGCGCTTCCACGAAACCCAGCAAAGACGACCACATTTCAGATGTCTTCATGCCGGACACAAGCGAGAAGCACAGATTCCATTATAGAATCAGTACATCGATCATACGCCTGGTGTTACTGTTATTAAATCACTAAAATATACATTGCACATCACAAACAGAGGGTCCTCAGAGCCAATCAAAGGGACCCTGTCCGGACTCCATGGTTTGGAGTTACTTCCTCAGAATACTGAGGTTTTTCTCTCTCTCCCTGAGACCAAGCAGGGTACCTGTGGTCTCTGCCTTCTCTTGGGGGGCCACTCTCTGCTCTGTGTGAGTCACCAAGCGCTGGAGATGAGGAGCAAGAGTGAGGGAGAACGGGGGTGATTCCCACACGGGAGAAGACAGGGCTCTGAAGAAGGCCTCTGCCCACCACGGTGGGGACCGGCCACTCCGCAGGAGCTCTGCTTGTCTGCACAGGTGGTGCTCCTGAGGCAGCTGGCTCCGGGGGCCTGTGCACTTGGGCAGCCCATATGCCTCCTGAGTGTTCGCCCTTCCGGTCCACAGCCTGCCCTCACCAACCCTTCTCCTCATGGAGTCAGGATCTCACTAAGTCACTACACTACCCGGAGTGGCTTTGAACTTGAAACCCTCCTTCCTGCCTCAGTCTCCCAGACTGCATCCACTGCCAAGCCAAGGTGACATGTCTTTCCATTGCAGGTCTCCATGAGTTCCATCCTGAGCTAGTCTTAGGAGCAGGCATTTATTAATGGAAATGGAATGACTGTGTGTCCTGTTTATGGCAGATATTTGGAGATGAAGCACAAATGTGAGTCCTGCTGCGCTGTACATGTTTCTTTAGGTTCTTATTCTGTGCTCTGTTCTCCTCTGCACACTGCTTGGCAACTGCTCAAAGCTGGTGTTCAGTGTGTATGTGCAGATCTGTAGCTGAATGGATGGTGCAGTATGCCAGATGGGCCCATGTGCCAGGAGATGCCCAGGTCAAGAGTAATGATTTAGATGGGGGGGGCAGGTGACCACAGGGTAGCATTGAATACTACTAATTGGTTTGTGTGAAGAGTATTTAATAATTACACAATGAAGCAGGACTTATCTAGGTTAAAAATTCCTGTAGTGAATTTCTTACATCTGTCTTCCTCAATTATAATATAAATAATACAGCAGTAGTTTGCCGTGATGTTTACAATGATACCTTAGTTTTTAATCTTTAAGCTGTTTGGCAGTGTTGTAGTGGGTGGATTTCAGTGATGGGCACAAGGGGAAGAATTTATTACAGAAATCTCCAGATTATTCCCATTTGATGAGAAGTTCTTTGAGAGATTGATTGACTGGCATAGGCTTTATATTAGGACACTTTTGATTTATAGAAAAAGGGGGACATCCCACAGAATCTCCCTGTACACTCAAACACTCAGATCTGCCCTATTCTTAATCCCTTGTATCAGCGTGAGTCGTCATATATTATTAGTGGCCAAGGTCCACACTTGACTCTGATCCCTGCGGTTTTACCTCATGCCCTTTCTGTCCCCCAGGGTCCTTCAGGAGACTTCACCATGCCTTCTTATGTTCTTCTTAGTTATGACAGTTTCGGACACTTTCCTTGACAACTCTGAGTAGTACTGGTCAGATACATTGTAGGATGTTCATAGATTACAAATTGTGCGGTTTTTATCCTTATGATTAGAGTCTTGGGTCTTAGGAGTGTGGCCATAGAGAGAGAGCACCAGTTCCATCATGTCTTTACAAGAACGCCTCCTGTCACCATCCCCGGTGCTGTGGTGTCCCTCAATTGGCTGGATGATATAGTGCCTGTCAGTTCCTCCTCGAGTGACACATCTTGCCCCCCAACTTTTAGCTGTGGTGTTTGGAAGGATGTTACTCTGCTCAGCCTATACTCAGGGAGTGTGGACTGTATACTCTCCTCCTTGAGTACAAATCACATGCACAAATTATTTAGAATTCTGCTGATCAAAGAAGTTGTCTTTTTCTTCTTAATTCACTAATTTATTTATGTTAATATGAACTCATGAATATTTAGATTCTTATTTTATACTTCAATAATCTAAGACTGCAGTGGTAGTTCATGAATTTAATTCTTTCCACGATTCTTGTCATAAATCAAATAGGACAAGAACTGAATCTAATTCAATGGTTCGGTTCAATGTTAGCCTTAGGGGGAAATTTGACTTGGTACCCATCCAATTTGATTTGTAAACAGAATTGTGTAAAGAATTAAGTTCATGAATTGGAGCATCATTGTATTTTATTTTGTTGGTCAAATCATTCCAGCTGTAACACTGAGAAGCTATTTTCTTTATCGCTGGCCACGCTGACGTAACCACATTATCATGGGACTTGTGGGGTTGGGAGAGGTGGCAGTTATTTTCTGGACAGTGTCATTGCAACTCCTAATATTTTCAGTGAGACAAACTATAGTACAAAGGTGATAACAGGCTCCTTACCACTCTCTAGATGTCGATTAGCTCTCCGCCACTGCAACAAGCCACTTGAGATAAACAGCTTAAAAGGAAGAAAGGTTTATTTTGGCTCATAGCTTTCGAGGTTTTGTCCTTTCATTTTGTCTGTGGTACACTGTGGTGGGAACATCTTGTAGGTAGAAGAAGCTATTTACCTCATTGTGGTCAGAAAGCAGAGAGAGGAGAGGGTATCCTGTCCCAGGATTCCCTTCCTGGCCACGCTCTCAGTAGCTCACGTCTGCCTACTGGACCTTTCCTGCTGGAGGTGCCACACCTCCCAGCAGCCTCTGGGGTGGTGGACAAAGCCTTGAATCCACGGGTCTTTGAGAAGCACTGAAGATCCAAAACAGAGCACCTAGTAACTCAGTTAGTGTTAAAATAATTGTAACATGTATCAAATTATACTACAGCTTATTTTACTAGCATCTTTATCCACAATGCAATTCTCAGAACAATGGCATCTCTGGTGTTTGTTTCTCTCTTGCAAAAATACTCACACCATCTATCCCTTTATCTTGACATTTTCCTTTCAAAAAAACATTTACATTTCTTTCTTTGCATTTGAGCTGTTGACAAGAACCCAAAGTCACTTCAGTCAACATAACTGTGTGTTTAATTCTAAGGACTCCCCCAAATATGAAGAAAGTGAAAGCAAAACTCGCAAAGCTCAGTGAGTTTCGGCAGCCAAGTTGGACTGGGAGTTTGGTTTGTTCTGTTCTCCTTTTGGTCTTGCTCTGCTCCCACAGCCCATGGCAGAAAAGACACTGACTTGGGAGTTAAGAAAAAATAAGGAAACAGGCTGAGGGAAGTGTGGTGGGTGTCATGTGTTTAAGGGCTGGGTCAACGTGATTTGCTCCCGCCTCCCCTGGGCCTCCCCACCCGCTCGCCTGGCTCCACTCGATGAATTGCCAGCGAGTTTTTGCCTTTTGATCTCCACACTGATCTAATGCAATTGTCCACTGGCAGAAGCGCTGCGAGGTGCAGAATAAAATAATGAAGTTAATTTGATTTGCACTCTGCACCCACCCTTAAGATCTACATGTCTTTATTGTATTAGATTCCTAATGAGATTCTGGGTCTGCACTCAGCAGGGCCGGGAGCACAGAGCTTGGGGAAAGAGGTCATCTCAGATGACTTCGCCATTTACATCGCGTCTTTAATGGGGATGGACCCAGCTGCCCTTGGGTCCTCGGGTGATCCTGTTTCCCTCCTGGATTCTGCTGGTCAGCCAGTGTGGAGGTGGCCCCGCTACAGAGCCCCGGGTGCCTCTGTCATCTCCAGGAGAAGGGAAACTAGACCAAATGTCAGCGCTGGGCTAAGCGCTTCATAGACAGAGCTCCATACAGATGTCCAGCCCCAAATCACCCTGCACACGGGAGCAGGAAGAGCCAGCACTCCCAGGTCCCTCCCCAGGGCACCGAATTCCCTGAGGCATTTCAGCGGGGTTCAGGTGGGAGACAGATTTCATAAGTCCCGTCTAACTCTGGCTGATAGGGGCCTTTGACGGGACAGGATAGGAAGTTCGCTCTGGAGAACCCAGGCCCTTCCAACCCAATTGGTCACTCCCAGGAACACCCTTCCACACCTACAAGGAGCTCTAACCCCCGTCTCAGGTCCACCAGCTGCACCCCTAGCCCTCTCTCTGTCCATCAGGATCTCCTTTGCGCACCTGACATCACCTCCTGCTATTTCCCAGGCCCAGAGTGTGATTCATCTCTTTCAAGTTACAACTCACACTGGGTTATAGTGTGACAGAATTTTTTGTTGTTGTTCAAAAACTATGTTGAACTGCTGTAGAACCTTACTGAAAAGTCTGATTTAATCCAATTAACTCACTTATTTATACAGTGGCCTGCATTGTTTTAAGACCCTATTTGAGAGGTGGGCACAAACATTGGCACCACATTACTCCAATTTTAAGTTTCTGATTATTTCAGGTAAATGAGAAGTGGCTGAAACTGGAACGCTACCCAAGGAATTACTTTACTAAAGCAAACCTCCCTTAGTTTGTTGTCAGCTCACCTCGATCCCCGAAATCGCGGGAGGAAAGCAAAAGCGAGGTGATTGGCATCGTGACAACTTTCCTGGGGGGAAAAGGCAATGTGTATCTAATCTAAGGTCTTTAAGAGGAATCTATCAGCTTTGGTTTGGCTCTCCATGGACAGGTGTCTGTATCATAGAACACCATACATAATTCACCACCAGAGAGCCCCAGAACTTAGCAGGGAGGCTAAATTACCTGTCACTTCCGTGCAGGGTGTTCCCTTCAGGTCAAGGTGAGAGCTCCAGGGCACATCAGCTCCTATTTAAATGTCAGCGCTCCTCTCCTCGGTGGGAAAGCAGGCTGGCTATTTGCCTCTTGAATTTGCCAGCCCCCTTTGCAGGGCCAATTACCAGGCTCTCATTGTGAAGTCAGGCTGGAAGGAAGGGAGCCAGTTGCTTTAATGATCAGAGGCCACTCGGTGTAGGCCCCATCGATGGGTCTGGGGACAGTGAGGTTCCCTCCATGGTGGGATGGGTGGGGGTCCAGCAGAGCTTATGCGGAATACAGAAATGTCTCACTATTCCCTACGGTAGGACGCAGGCCAGTCACAGGCAGGCCTGACTGGAGCACAGCTCCATCCTTGGCAGGTTAATGATTGACTGGCTGGTGAGAGGCAGAGGCAGGCAGAGCCTGCACGGGGAGATGAGGGGCTGGGGAGTCACTCCCCGGCTGGGGGTCTGTGAGGCACCTCCCTGGGTCCCTCCGATTTATCACCTCTGTCTCAGGAACGTGCTTTTTGAAGTGAAACAGTAGAAACTAGAAGTAAAACAGAAAAAAAACCAGAGGACAGAGGGGACTCACTCCCTTTCAGGATACATTCTGGCTTTTCTTGAGAGGTCCGTGGGAGACAGTAGTTCCAACACTTACAATGCTTTACAAGGTCTTTATACTTCTGAGGTAAATCTCGAGCTTCATTACATAATTGAGTTTTGTAAGTCATTTCCTTCTAATACAGTGAAAAGGATGGCTGCTTTTGGAGAGTGTCTCAAAATAAGAGAACATTTCATTACATAAAATCATACTACTTAACCTTACACGTTAATAAAATTAATAGAACCTAAGTTAGAAGTCAACTCTTTAATATGTGTGAAGTTTAGTGTATTCAGTAAGGCAGAAGAGCAGGAAAGAAAAAATCATAAACAGAAATACTTCCAGAGTTGAGGAACAAGATGCAAGGCCACCAGGTACCAGGACTGGGCAATGGGGCTTCATAAATTCTTTTTTTTTTTTTTTTAGGTTTTTTTGAGACAGAGTTTTGCTTTGTAGTTAAGGCTGGCCCTGAGATCGGCCTCCAGCTCACATCCCAGCAATCCTCCTGCCTCTACCCCCCGAGTGCTGGGATGACAGGCGTGAGCCACCACGCCCCACACTGTGGTATGTGGTACTGGTTGCTGCTGGGGTGAGTCTCCACGCCCAGTATTGTATGTGGTTACTGGGGAATTGAACCCGGGTCCTTGCACTTGCAAGACAGGTGCCGGAACCACTGAGCTATATCCCCAGCCCCTGGCTTCATAAATTCTTGATGGGTCCCTTGGCTGAGAGCTCTCTGCCCAGCTTGGAAAAATCTGCAGTGTTTGTATCCAAATGATCTATTAGTTGAGAAAATCTCCTCAGATAGCTCTCAGGAAAATACTATGCTTTCAAATTGCATGGAGCAATTGTCAGGTTAATTTGGTAGGCTCGGAGAAATGAAACGGTAACTCAATAAAGAACATTTTCTGTAGAAATTAATTCTTTCTCCAGCATATTATTTGAGGATGTTATAAAACATATAGTTTTCTAACTAGCTTTTATAAATATGCCCAGTTTATAAGAGTGGACATATTTATGCAGATTCCAAAGCTAATTTTTCTCTTTTAACCTATTATTTATATAAATGTATGTTTTATACACAATCTATGTAAACTTTGTTTGTATGCATTCTCCAACTTCTCTGTTTTTGACTTCCAAGGATTCTAAATATAACCAGGGAAAACTTTTCATTTAAGGTTTCCTGGAGCCAGACATTGCTTCAGGATAAGCGTGGAGCACGCAGGTATGGTGAGGCCATGTGTAAAACACTAGAGAAGCCACTGGGTACTGGTGGCACTGAGACAGCTAGTGTGGCTGTGGGCACGTGAGCGGTCATGACACAAGGAAGTTCTCAGCAGAGGACGTAAAAGGAGAAGGAGAATCTACTGCTGCCACTTCGAGGCTGAGCACACAACTCTCCACTCAAATGTCTGGAGAAGTGACCTTCATGGTCCTGTGAGATTTCTGGGGTGGTTGAGGGCAGGCGTAGCACTGCAAAGCTTGGAGGTCTTCTTTGCTACATGAGTGTGTGACTTTGGGGGTACATTATGGGGTGCACTGTGCCCTGGTTTGGCATCTGAGTGAGTCTTAGGACTTTAAATGTTGGTACACATGACAGCTTCTGAACTTCCACCTCTGCGCTGGTGCCTGTGGAATCCAAACTCACAGGTCCAGTTGTCTGCCAGATGTCTCCACTTGGGAGTCCATATTTGAAGAACAACATGTTCAAAGATGAGCCCATCATTTCAAATTTCTGCTCTTGTTTCAGATCCCTTCTCCTACCATCCTCCCCATTACGGCCAGTGGAACAGCTGTCTTCCTAGCTGATGCAGCTCTGACTGAGCTCTCCTAGACTTCTCTCTCTCCCTGTCTCTGACATTCCCCAACCATCCTGTGATGAAGCCCTGTCAGTGTTGCTCACAGATCCCTCTGGGGCCCAGCTGTGCTTCCCCAGGTCCTTGGCTCTCCGCTGTGCCCCAGGCCTGGTGCCCTGCTGTCCTTGGAGAGCACCAAGTGCACCGCTCAAGGCCTGGGGTCACTTATTGGCTTCCCCCAATGGCCACATCTCACTGTCTCCTGTCAATACGATGCTCACAGGACACCTGCTCTGAGAGTCCTGCCCTCCTCCCTTCTCCCCACTTCTCTCCTCTTCTCTGCACTTATTATGATGCGATGTAACCGAGTCATCGCTGTGCTCAGTCAGGTCTTTTGTCTCTTTCCTGCTCTGTTCCCGTGCCTGCCAACTGCAGCTTTAACAGGCAGGCAATGAATGAATACACTTGCTTAAGGAAAGGTAAAACTTTTGCAAGTGGGAAAAGGAACAAGAGGGGGAGAGAAGAGAAGGGAAGGGGAAGGAGGGGAAGGAAGTGGAAAAGGGTGAAAAAGAACTGAAATATTTTAATGGAACTGTATCAACTCCCCATGATAAATGCAATGAGTATGTAATGCAAACATGTACTAATAAAAATTAAAGATAGAAAACTCACACTGATAACTTCTATGATCTTTACTCCTCAATAATATTTTAGAACACACACACACACACACACACACACACACACACCTCTGTCTGTCTCACTCTCTGTCTCTTTACCGTCCGGCGTGTGACCTTATGCCTTTCATGAATGCTGAGGGTAAGACAAACCCTACCTGAATCAAGACACAGAACAGTTAGTTCATCACCCTCCAAAAATCCATCATGTTTCTTTCTATCAAACTTTTCAGCCTCTCTGACCCCAGACATCAGTGACTTCTTGTTCTGCTTTTTTCAGAAGTCCATAAAAGGCAAAAACAGTGTGTAGCTTTTAAGGTCTGGCTTCTTCTGCTTAGCGTGGTTTTCTTGAGATCCTGCCATGTGGCTGGGTCTAACAATACATGTTTCTGTTTTTGAGCAGCATTCCATCACATGACTATGCTAGACTGCATCTTTGGTATTTCCAGAATATCATGAATAAAAGTAATACACTATCTACTTATGTACCACAAAACCAAGTCTTTAGTAGAATATATATCCTTTTTTGAGTATTATAGAACTAAATTTAATGGTCTATTTTTAAAACTAAATGTACAAAACAACCCAAAGAAAATATTGCCTAAATACTAATAATGCTTGTTTCTGTGATTTAAAAATCTTTGCAAAGTATATATATCTTTTCTGTAACACAAAAAAATTTATCTCAGAAAAGATAATTAACTTATATGGATGTTATATTTTCCAGAAAATATGATTTTAGGAAATTTAAAATATATTTATTTCTTTTAAGCTTAAAATATCTAACTGCATCTAGTTATCTAACTTATTGAGTGGAATAAGAAAGGTTTGAGTTCAACAAAAAGTTTATTCAACCTAAAGAAGGCATTTGGATACTAGTTTTAAGATTATAATCTAGAATTTTTCTGTAAGTTTTATTTTTGCCATCAAGAGCTGCTGCTGCTTTAAGAAATGAGGGTATCCACGCAGTTTCTGGAGTAATAGATCATATATAAATAGGTTGTTTGCTCTCGGTACAGATGCCATCATTAGTAACTACTTTCAGGCTCTTTGAGAGCTAAATAATTCCGTAATGCATCATTGAGCATTCAGTTGCTTCATAGCAGATGGTTTCCGGGCCCATCTGCTCACGGCTGTTTTCAACAAGGCCCCTTCACCTCCTCCAAAAGGCTGGGAGCCACTAGAATATTCACTCCCACCCCAGGTGCGTTCCTTGGCTCCCTGCAGTAGAGAGAGCGACCACTGTCTCTTTCTTTTTCTTCTTTTCTCTCCTTCAGAAAGGAAGCCCTGGTCTGGCTAAATGTAAGAACTAAGTGCACTGAGGGTCCAGAACACTGAAGGAAGATTTCTGGTTCTCAAGGATCCATAAACGTGTCTGAGTCGTGGTGTGATGTGTGATATGTGCATGCGTTTGCAGGTGTGTGTGTGTGTGTGTGTGTGTGTGTGTGTGTACAAGCAAGTGATTGCTTCCCGAGGCTGACTATGGTAAAAACGAGATATTAGGCTGCTACTTTTGCTCTGGTACCTATTACTCCCGCCCCTAATATGAGCCAGAGCACTGTTAGCTTCTCGCAGGTTGGCAGGGTAAAGAATACCCTCTTCCGCCTTGGAGTCTCTCCGGCAAGGTCAGGGTGAACACAGGCAGCATGAGGAGGAACTCCTGCTCACCCCATATGGACAAGAAGGCACAGACTACAATATCTGGATGCGGAGAGGGTCCTGAGGCGAGGGGCTGGGGGCGCAGCTAGGATCACTCCAAGAATCTCAATGCCCCATTACCTGTGTGATCTCACGAGAAGTGGGCTGGCAGCATGCGATGAATAAGACATGGGCAGCAGCTGCTTTCTAAAGGCGCAGAATTTTCTTTTCCAGGTTGGAAAATAACCGGGGAAGATAAAGTTGATGAAGAGGAAACACTGAATGTGAACAAGGGGCCTTTTTAAAGAGATCACAAGAAATTACCAAGCCCTGGTCGTCCCTGACGCGACTGTGGCTTCAGCAGTGTGCATAGTGTAAGACCCGGCAGGTCCTGGACAATCTGAGACATCACTTTATCTCTTCACCTGTCAGCAGAGGAAAGAGCGAGGGAGGAGATTCCAGAGAAGGGCATGGATGATGACAACTGCTCCACCGGGGTCAGCTTGTGGAGTTCAAATATTAGAACTATTTGTAATTTAATTCATTTTTCTAAGGAGCCAAATGGATTCTAATATAACTGAAGAGAAAGTGTTGTAATACTCAGTTGTGTGCATCAGGGAGCTGTTCAAAGATTATTTAATTTTCTGTTTTCTTTTTATAAAAACACTAGGAAAACGGGCATCTTTGGCTTAGAAAATGAGCATTCCTTGTGATTCTAGCCTCATAATCATTCATTCATTTCTAACGGACATTTATTAAATGCCTACTAATTGCTCAGATTGAGTGAGATTTGGGGCAGAGATGCTATTTTCAACCTTAAAGATCTTCCTAGTTTCTAGGCCAAAATTCCTTTCTAAAAGGTTGGTGTCAAAGGTGAATGATTTCTTACCAGTCTGAAGGAGTGGCCTGTGTTGGAGGTTGAGAGCTCACAGGACTCTGATATCATCTCCATGTCTTCTTGATGATCCTTTTGAGCTGAGCCACCGAGACTGATTTTACTCTCATTCCTACTGTTGCCTTCGAAGCCAAAACATGACGTCATGGCACAGATGTGCTTTCTGTACCTGTGACTGCACAGGAACTCAGCTCACACAATTCCTTGTTGTTTGAGGGTATCAAGGACTTAAGAATGTTTAGCACTATTCAAGCGATGAGGGGTGACGATGAAAGGATTGGTTCTCTACCTTCCGAGAGTCTGTAATCTGACTGGGAAAAGAAGACAGACCTACTCCATATTGTAAGCAAGAGCCAGGAACCTGTAGGACCATCTTGGAGAGCACCATTAAGATCTGAGCACACTCTAACCAGGGAAAGAGGACCAGAGAGTGCGTTCCGGCCTCCAGTAGAGTGGTGTCCATCTGTCCTTCTCAACTACCATGGACAAGCCAAGTATTTGCCTTTTCTTTCTTGTTTTTGTGGTACCAGACATTGAACCCTGAGCCTTTTCCCTGAGTGATGTCATCATCCATTTTTTATATTTTATTTTGAGAGAGGATCTTGTTTAGGCAATAGATTACTCACAAAAGTCCCACCTATGACTCCATGAGACTTTTGGGAGTTATGTAGATATCAACCACAGTGATAAGTTTAGTCATGTTTAAACATTCAAGTGGCAAGTTTCAGGAACACCATGATATCACGTGATTTCAAAAACATCTCACTAACTTTGAATCACTTTCTTTATTTATAAGTCCCTATTGCAGAGTCATGTCTGAAAGCAATACCAAAGCAGCATATGCTTTCTGTCTATTTTGGTCATTTTCATGTGGAATCTTATGCAAAAGTCTGCTGCCAGAAACCATTAGGGCAGGAGAGGTTTTGGGGGTGAGGGGACCTCAGCCTCCATGCACTAACTCCCTACTCCTCACCCTTCTGCCACTCAGTGTGCATTTTAAAAAATTTTATTATGTGTTTTTATTTTTAATATCACATCTTTTTACATTTTTTATTGACAAAGCAAAGTTGTTTCTTTCTCGTGTGCAACATCACATTAGGAAAAATATTTACTTTGTGCAGTGTCTGTGTCACCTCCTGTTCTAAATGTTTGGTGGTGAGAACACTTTAATTCTAAAAAATTTCCAAGTCTGCAATTATTACCACACTGTTTCCACATCTGCTGAATTCCTTCCCCCTGAACTGACATTTAGAGCCACTGATCAGCCTCTCTCCAGTCTCCACCTTCTCCTTCCTCCCGTGATCTGGCGACCACCCGTCTATTCTCTCTTGTGTGAGTTCCTGTATTTTAGGATCCATACAGAAATGAGATCAAGTGGTGTGTCCCTTGCTGTGCTCCTACTCAGTAAGTGTTCTCTATGGCACTAAAATTGGTTAACCTAAAATTTCCACATTCAGTTTCTTTGACTTTCAGAGCTGAATGACACTGATGACATCACATTTGGGAATTGACCAACTTCTTCCTTTCTATTAAAACGCAGCTACATTTTATCCTAACTGAACTGTAGATAAGTTATTCTCTCTTCCCTACATCTGTAAAAAGTATTTTTTCATTCACTTTCACTAGCATACAGCCTATTGGTATGGCACTCAAGAGATAATATGTTAAAATAACTCAATTTGAACTCTAAAATTAATATATTTTCTTTTACATTTTGTGATTAACAACCCAGATATTTATCTTTGGACTGAAAAAGAAAATAAACATGAAAATCATTGTCTTCCTTCTCTCTGTATGTAGAGGCATATACCATTAATTAGAGGCCATATTATGTCTTCATATTACCCGAGTACATTAACCCCTAGAACTACTGTAACACAGAGTTGCTTATAAAACAGAAATCTATAATCTCAGATTAGAAATGACTAAGGTCCAGGTGTCATTGGAGCTGATTCCTTCCAAGGAAAGGAGTCAGTTCCGAGCCCTGTCTCAGCTTCTAGGCGTTGCTGGGGAGCTCTTGGCTTGTGGCTGGGGAGCTCTAGGCGTTGCTGGGGAGCTCCTTGTCTTGTGGCCACCACCCCATACTGTGTGCCGTCATGGTTGACCCTCAGAATGCCTAGCTCAGTGTTCACAGTTTTAAGAACATAAGGGCCACCCTTGACCACACCCATGGTCACATGCATAAGCTTTGAGATTTAGGACTGCAGCATCTTTGAGGGATACACTATTCAATTCTTGGGGTGCATGTGTTGTTCCATGCCTAAGTAGGGGTGAAGGATGGCACACTGGCATGACCTCTGCATTGGCAGCTATGGGAACTGCACACTCAGGTCCAACAAGTGAAGACACAGCCTGTGTGGCTAAACAGTGAGGGGCTCCTGAAAAACAACATCTTTAAGGAGTGATATAGCCGATAAGCAAGGAAGCTAATATTAACGATTCAGTAAAAGCTAACAAAAGATTCCCTGGGACTACACTGATGGCCACACACACCCCAACCAAGTCTTAGGTCCATGGATCCACAGTATGGAACAGCAGAAGGGTTATTCTTTGTTTTAAAGTCCTTATTACTTAAGTGTAGTCTTAGTATAGTCTGTCTGTAATGTTAAGGGCTTTCTACTGCCAAAATTTTATCTTTTCAATTCTAAGGGTGGTCTTCTCTCCTTCTGTTAACTCTTCCCCTCCCCCACACTGGAGCGCTTACTTCCTGAGAGTCCAGCATGATTTAGATGCTGCAGATGTCATGTTGGGTGAGATAAATCCTCACAGAAGAGTCAGACAGACGAGATGCTGAAGGTAAAGAGGTTGAGTTTTGCAAAGACTGGAGGTCTACCTGAGGAAATGACTGTATCACGATGTACTTATTGGGTATTTTCCATGCTAAAGACTCTGAGGTGACACAGGAGAAATAATCTGTGTGTTTGACTTGACATGAGGGGACAAAAATGTCTGTGGACATGAACTCTGAAAGCCCAGACTTCAAATCCAGATCTCACCGCTAAACAATGAGGCCAGAAGGGGCAAGTTCTTCAGCATCTCTTCACTCTCCCCCAGTGTTGCTTTTCTCAATGTGAGGATGATGAGATACTTCAGAGTCCACCCTGAGGCCTTTAGATTGCACATATGCAAAACAGTTTTGAATGCTTGACTAGGGGCGGGGGAGTGGTTAAGTGCCTATGGGAAAGTGATGGCTAGCAGGAAGTCATGTATATTCGGACATAAAGTGGGTGACCTTCACTTGCCATGGGATTCCAAGGAGAAAAGGGACAGTCACTGGGTATCCTGGTGAGTAGTGGCCTCGCAGTGGCTAACACTCAATTAACAAGGCTGCCCTGTGACACTTCTGTGTGAGCAGAAAGATGAGGAGTCATGAAACCCTTACACAAATGAGCCTGAGTACAAGAATTTAAAATCCTTACCAAAAAAAATGCCACCTAGAATTTTAATAATTTGTCCAAAATAAAGCAAAGCAGACTAAGGTGAACTTAACATTTTGAAAACTCCACATTTTAACTAACCTAAACTATGAAGATCTGTGAATTAAATCACAACTTAAGAATTGTGTGTTTTCAGCTTTGCTAAGTGTGAGATTTCTCCAGATTAAGGCCTCGGAGAACAGTACAGATATCCCTCACCGAATGACTGATCTGATTATGACGCATCTGTTTTGTTTGGACAGTTCTGTCCATCTTGTTTGTGGAGCCTCCATACCTGTTTTTTTACAGTACAGTTTGTCTAAGTAGTACTGTGATTTGGGCTAATTGTATAGGACAGTGCCACAGTATAGTGTCCTGCCATGCCTTACAGCACTGCATGTAGGAATTATGTAAATAAAAACAAAATAATCAAGTTGAAGTTTCTTTTGACCATCTCTTTGTTCAGAATATCTAAATATAAATCCTTTATTCAGTTCCTCAGATGGCAGCTTAGTTAGCAATATAGGCTCAGGGCCATAACTTGGTTGTTACCTGAGGACTTCTGTACAAATCTGCATGTCAAAATCTATGGAACACATAAAATATAAATTGCTGCATAACTATTTAAAGTGATTCAAGACGGGGATTGGGTTAGCTTGTGATTTCCATGAAATGTCAATTTCTCTCTGACCTGGGATACAGTCCTTAAGACACAACCTGAAATGCAGCTCCTTGGAGGAAAGGAGGCATGTGACATCTTTGTTACTCTTAAGACAATGTGAGAGCTGTGGTCAAGTTCAAAACACTTCTGCTCCTAAAATGAAAATATGAACACTGAGCAGGGTAGGTGTTTTCATTCTAATTTGCATGGAGAGGCTCTGATTTCAATTTGCAGTCCCTGTGTGGCTTGGGGCTTGGTGCAGATACCCAAACATAAATTAGTAGTTTCTTGAAACAACCAAATCATTAATCCAATGTATACATACTTCAGCTACTCAGATAGTTCTCACATCTCCACTCCTTTATCAGTAGAGGTAACTCACTTGAAGAAAGTGAGGAAATGAAGAGAAGAGGTTTCTCAGTTGTAAACACTTAAGGAATTTCTGTTAAAGCTGCTACTTTGGTCTTAACTAGTCAAGAGCAGTGAGGAGCAGATCTTAAAATGAGGCGAACAGCCCTGGAGATAGCTTGGCTTACGCTCCTCACAAGGAGACTTTCTTATATTTATGTTTCTGCCATCACTGTGCCTCCTTGCTGACACTGACCATGAATGTGACGTTATTGGTGAAAAAAAATGCTCCCAGAATAAAAAATCGCTGCTACCAACAAATAGCCAGCCCTCTGCCACATCATGTAATGAGGAAATATGGGCGATTTCAGAATTCTGTTGCAGTAGGAAATTAAGCTTCTGTCCCCAGGTTCACTCAGTGCTGCAGGCTGCTTGTTTTCCCTCTGGGTTGACTCCACTTTCTAAAATCAACAGCCTTTTTACTGTGTTAGTGCAGGTGAGAAGAGCGTGTGTGCAGCTGAACCAAAGCCACACCAGGCCTGCCCAAACAGAGTCCGAGTTGATCGTGAGTAATTCCAAACTATGGAAGCAAATTGTCTCATAAACCTTCACTAGCGTGAAGAGGACACTAGCATTGGGGCATTTTATCTGGGGATGTGGGGTCACTACTTTTGACAGCTAAGCTGTGGCTCCTCTATCAGTTCCTTCAGCAGCAGAGGAGAGTGAGCCCCGCTCTGGCCGGGGTGCAGGATGTCTCTCCCACCCCCTCTCCCTCGCCCCTGCTCCATTTCATTTATGTGCAATGAGGGCCCAATGAGCTCTGACCGCGGCTGCTTTCTCTCCTCACATTTCCCGTCTCCAGACATTAGTGCCAACAGCATCGGAGCCACTCACTTCTCAGTCTGCAGGGCCCCCCGGTGCTGGACCAGCTGGAGAGGGTGACACGGCTGAGGAGCCCGCTAATCTCCGTGGCCCTTGGGTCTTTTCTTGTAAAAGACTCAAAAGCCAACATGCCAAGTGCTATACATGAAAAGCCGGGATGTCACTGTGGTGCCAAAGTGGCCATGGTGTTGTGTCCGGCACCGCAATTTCTGAGCTCACGGACACTTGGACAAGCACCAGAGGCAAGAACAGTTGCCAGACTGAATCATAGTCCCATTTCTACAATCCTGTGGGACAAGAGCTAATCAGGCTTTGAATTTGTCTGTGCAAATGGGCACAGACAGAGTCTAAACTGGACAACACGAGCCGCAGCATCGTTAGAGGCAAGTCCAAGAACACGGAAAGTCACTTTGGAGATTGAGAGGACCAGCTCACTCCAAATACTGTGACAAAAATATCTTCTTGGGCATAAATATAGTCCTTAACTAGGTGAGGAAAACAGAAATCCTCTACTTGATGTGAATCTTCATATGTGTCATTTTTAAACAATTTCAATAAAAGTAGGCAGTTTTCATTGTCTGAATTATGGAAAAGAATATCTAAACTCTCAAACTAATTAAACAGCTGCAGTAGTAACTGATTCACTCTGGGGAAACTACCAAATCTTATCCCTAATAAAACAACAACAGTAGCAAAAGAAGACTCCGGCCTTGCTCAGCTAGTCAGCACGTGTGAGTAACACTGTCTTACCCAGTTCTAACAATCACTTGTAGTCAAATTTGAGGATTTGTACCAAAGTGGCATCCACTGTACTTAAACAGTCTGCTTCCCTACTCTTGCCTGCCTCAGCTATTCACAAGTTAGCAACAACAACAAAAAGAAATACTTGAAGAGATTTTAAAGTTTGTTTTCTAAAAATCATAAATTGAATGTGTTCAGGGGTTGTAAACTTCCAGGGGCTAACGTTAGCTTTATAAAACATTTATTTAAAGAATTCTAATCCCAAATATTATTAAAAGATGTTTTAATCATTCAGGATGATTTATAAAACATTTTTAGCCTATCTTGGACAATTATGTGAACATACTCAGAATTCTTGACTATGCAGACTAGACAAGCATGATAAATTTTACCCTTACCATAGTTACATGAAATTGTTATGATTATTTTATGGTCATTATTCTGTCATAGTGAAATGTGACATTATAGGACAGAATTACCAATTCCATAAAACCATTTCTGCCTTGAGAGGAAGCAATATAATCATTTATAAAGTTTAAAATTATTCTACAATCACTTTCTTTTCACTGTGTTTGGGTGCTTATTTATACAGGATAGAATTTCTAAAAAGGCCTTATACCCTTAAACTACTACATAAGTATACATAGACGCAATATATCAGTATATAGTTTACCAACATATGAATGTGTTTATGGAAATATGAGGGCACAGCACGATGTGAGTAGTATATGGAAAGCCGTGATTACTTTAGCTTTCTTTTCTCCCAGAGAATATGCCCTAAAGTTTGCACCCTCATTAGAACTAAATCCTGTTTCCATCGCTGGCACATGAGCCGTCTGGACAGAGCCGTGCTTTTGTTTCTTTTATTACTTGTGAAAGGCTATTCACCCCGTAGCCATCACTCAAGGTCTTAAATAGTTTGGCGCAATAGCATTTGAAACCCTATAACCCCAATTTTTAAACGGTGTGCTTTTTGGACCTAGCTGGGCTATGACATTATTTCCTCTGCCTTCTGAGTTAAGAAAATTACTTTTAGCAGGTCATAGTCAAGGCGGGATTATTACATAATTGGAAGAAGCATGTTCCATTTTTCAGGAAGCAGACAGCATTATCGGGGTGCGCGTGGATATGTTTTCTTTCTTCTCCCACCATTTACACGAGTGCCTTGTGTTCC